>CAXKVI010000001.1:153747693-153787693 GCA_964058755.1 Campiglossa producta
CCACCTAACAGCATTTTACTTATCCTTCATTCCAGGACTTTCTACCCGGGTGGTGCACAGCGTTGCCACCTATTTTAATTTGTTTTATTATTGATTGATATTATGCCAATATGGGTATTAAATTAAACGTATTATCTGCCGTATACCAACGAGTTTTATAGTACATTTACACAGCACCAAATTTGGTAAATTTGGCGAAAAATTGCAAATTTGGCGGTTTTTTCCATACAAATTTCATTTTCCAAACTTGGAATTCCATCGCATTTGGCCTCATTCGCTGAACAATACAATCCACAATTACTCAAAATAGGAACCCTGCCTGTATTCCACATTTAGAATTGCCCAGCAAGAACCTTAATGGGTAATTAACGTGTGAAAACTTTTGCATTATGCACAGTTCTAAATAACAATTTCAACTATTTTTTTTATGATATTGGACCAGTTCCACTAAGAAAAGAGAGAAGCCTTCTTGATTCTTCATTTATTATTACTCTACATGTGTTTAAAACATCAAGGTGGTGCATTTTCTTTCGGTGGCTTTGTATTCTGGTAGAAGATTCTTGCAGGGAAGGTGAAGCCAAATGCAAATTTGCCAGTGTAAACAGGTTCGAAATGACACATTCAAATTCGCCAAATTTGGTGCAGTATAAATGTACTATTAGTAATATGTACTTTTCTCAGTGCGAAATACCCGAAACACCACAGTGTAGGGCAGGGGTGTGTGTAACACCCGCCACAGACCAATTTTTCCTAACAATAAAATTACTACCAATCAGTTATAGTTTTTTTTATTAAATCTTTATTAACTACTTTATGTGTTCAAATAAACAGTTATACGCTTAATACTATGCTCATACATATTTTACAATAATTAAGTACACGCACCCTGGGTGCATTTTTGCTCTATAATAATGATTAATTTTTATTTATATTTTAGAGCAACTCACTTTCATTGTTGGGATAAAAAGCATGATTTCAATTACGTTTGAACTGACCTGATAAATTTCTATTGTCGGTCAATAATGCAATATAAATAATAGCGAAACAAATTGAAGAAGTTGAAAAAATGTAGTTGAGTTGAACACATCACAATATCACATGATATATTGATCACATCGCATCATCATGCCATATCATCAATACGCCACATACATAATTTTTTGGTTGTGATACGTCATCTGCCGGAAGTTCTGTTGTGCCCAAGAAATGAAAAAAGTTAGATATTTCAATATGCACATAACCTCAAAATAACATATCACGGAAAAAAATTTATTCAAAGTGACACAAAAAGAAAACGGGAATGTTTCGGTAATCGGTAGGTATTGGTTACACTTTTCAAACCTCTTGTATTTTTCAGCAGCTTCAAAATTTATTTAAAGATTGCAGTCATTGATTTATTTATCGTTTGTAATTTTAATCAGTAATCAGTTTTTCTAATGCACAATTCATTAAGTTTTTAATCTTTTTTTATAATCAATAGTTTGAAATGTATGACAATCTTCGTTTTATTGAAAAATAATAAAATGATTAGAAAACAATCAAATAGTTAAATAATAATCAATTAAGTAAAAGTCATCAAATTTTTTAAAAATAATCAAATACTTCAAGATCATTAAAAAATAATGAAATAAATTTCAAATATAATCAAATACTTCAAAATCATCAGATAATTAATAGAAGATTAAACAATAAATAATCAGCAGAAGATAATAAAATCACGAAACAATCAAAAAATTAAAAGTAATTAGATAATTAAAAGTATTTAAATAATTAAAAAATAATCAAATACCTTCAATTTATCAGATAAAATAAGCAAGAAATAATACCAAAACTAAAAAATAGTCAAAGTCATTAGATATTTAAAAAAATAATTAAAAATATTTAAATTTAAAACAATAAGTAATCATTATTTAACAGGTCTGCTTTTGAAATAACATACTTATGATCTTATGATATTTATTTTAAAAAAATTGTACATGCATCCATAATTTTCTAAAACTATTAAGCAATGTCTACAGTTTTTTCTTCAAATTTTTTATAAATTTTTTTTATAGAGAAAGAATAATAAATAATAACACATTTTCAAGGAAAAACTAATTATTTAAGCTAAATATTTATATATAGAATCTGAAGACAAAAAAGTAGTATTTTTTGTTTGTTTCGAGGTAAAGAGAATTGCAGGGTTGATTTTCAATCATTCAGAAACAGCACTTTGCCTGCAAAAATCATTGGATCATGTGTTACAATTTTGTGATATTGGAGTACTCCAATTGTAATCGTTTGTAAAGCCTTAGCGGACCACCTCCAGCTTATTAAGCGTCAATCATTGCTCCTGCTTTATCGACAAAATTCTAAAGGGCCAGTTACATAAAGCTTTATTTTGACTTTACCTCGAACTTTGACTTTGACAGAAAAGTTCAGTATACGTATTTAAACCAAGCATGGCAAATTGGAGACCTCAAAGTTGAAGTGAGGTTGAAATTTGGCAAACTCTCAAATTTTGCTTGCTTTGACAATCAGATGTTGATGAGTTTGTTTTAATTAAAGAATAAAAAGTTGGAGAAAATAATAATTAATTCATTTTTTCTCTATTAAATTAATAAATTAAGTAAAACACTCTGAATGCAAGGAAATAAATAAAGAAAACAAATGTATAAAAGAGAATCGTCAAGGCTTTCATTGTAGCATACCTCTGATGTTGGACCCAAAGTTTTGAGGTAGCAAATGTCAGGCGAGGTTAACAAAGCTTTAGGTATTTCACCCTTAACAGTACATACTCCAAGGAGTAACAACATTGGAGTAAATTGCAAAGTATTGTGACCGTAGGTAATCCTTGAAGTACCAGAAACAAAGCGAAGGTTGAAGTAGGTGGTCCAGTCCTAGAACATCGCAGTGTTAGTTGGAGCACAATTATTATATAAAAAAATTGATTACATTTGGAGTACTCTGATACTACAAGTGGTGCGCTCTTTAAATGACGAACTGAGTACTCTCGATTTTTGCAGGGTTAAAAGTTATTAGACTGGCATTAAATAAGTAGTTAGGCAGATTGCTGGGTATAGTTTTGTCGTTACTAATTCCAGGAGGAGCTGTTTGTATGCAGGGTTGAGTGATTTCCAATCTTTTTTTGCTTTAAATCCACTTTCAAATAAAACATCAATTTGATTAGTGATTTGATTCGCCTTTCAATTTAAAGCAAGGACTGAAACCGAAACCGTGACCGTAACCGATTAAAATCGATTAATTTTTCAAAACCGAAACCGTTTCAAAAGCCGGAACTGGTCCCAAACGGGTTTTCATTTTTTATGCCGTTTTTCTTTTTGTGGGAACATATTTTCCTTTACCAAAGGGTACTCTGAATGTTACAAAAGACACGTTTTGACTTCAGTATCAAATTCCGAAAGAGGAAATTTAGCTATAGCTGAATGATGGTATCGAAAAAAAATTTACGAGATCCGAGAAAAAAGTCTTTAGTGGCCCGTATCAGATTTTTTGACGATTTATTTCATTTAGTTTCCACTCTAATTTTTTTCTACTAGAAAAAGTAGTCAATTTTCTAAATTTACTTTGCAGAAATTTCATCCATACATAGCGTTAATAATATTTATTACAATGTACAGCAGCCGGCTGGGTATTGGACCAAACCAACTTTTTAAAGAGATTAAGACATAAGTAAAAAAATGGCGTTCCCCGTATTTCGAAGTTAACCTCCAAAACTAAGTTACGGGCTTTCGAAGTTCGAAGTTGGACCCTTCGAAAATTTGGGCTTCTAATTGTTTTTTAAAAAATTAAAAAAATACACTTTCAAATAAAAAGATAGTGCACCAATCAAGTAAAAGGAGCAAGAAGGCCACGCCCACATTAAACCTTTTTCAATTTTTTAAACAAAAAAAAAACAAATCTTCGAAGAGTCCAACTTCGAAAGCCCGTTACTAAGTTTTGGAGGCTAACTTCGGAAAACAGGGAATGCCATTTTTTACTTATCTCTTAATCTCTTCAAAACAGTTGATTTAGTCCAATACCCAGAAAAAATGGGATTTTGTCGTACAGTGTTATTATGTTGGAAAAGTGGTATAAAAACTCAGACCTATTTTGCAGCTACATACTTGATTTTTTTGTAGTAAAATTTTTTTGCGTTCGTGTTTTTATTTGGAAACCGAAACCGGAACGAAACCGTAACCGAAATCGAAATAAATTTTAAAGAACGAAACCGGAACCGAAACCGAATCGTATTACAAAACCGAAATCAAAACCGGAACTTTATTTTAATCGGTTTCATCCCTTGATTTAAAGATAATTTTTATTTGTGATTTGAACCTCCAACCAAATCAAAGATACTTTCCTTTGTGATTCGATGGTTGAGGAATCGAATCACTAATCAACTGAGTCTTCAACGAATCAAGGATACTGTTTTTGTGATTCGGTGGTTGAGAAATCGAATCACAAATAAAAGGAATGTTTGATTCGTTAAAGAATTAAATCATAATAAAAAATATCTTGAATTTGGTTGAAGATTCAAATCACAAATAAAAAAGTATCTTTGATTTGAAGAAATGGGTTCGTGTTTCAACCAAATCAAAAGTAATGCAACCCTGGAATTATGCTTCAGCAAAGCATATAGTACATTTACACCGTACCAAATTTGGCGAATTCAAATGAGCCAGTTTGACACCGTTTATTGGCAAATTTGCATTTGGTTTCACCTTCCCGGCAAGAATTCTCCACCAGGACAAAATGACACCGAAAGAAAATGCACTAACGTGACGTTTTAATAATAATATGTTCTTGCTGGGCAATTCTAAATGTGGAACACAGGCAGGGTTGCTTTTTAGAGGAACTGTGGATTGTATTGTTCGGCAAATGAGTTCAAATGTGATGGAATTAAAAATTTGGGAAATGAGATTTTTATGGAAGAAAGCGCCAAATTTGCGAAACTTGGTGCAGTGTAAATGTACTATTAGTATGATATTCCAGTAGGAAATCTTGCTTGCTTACAAAGACAATAGAGTGTGGCTTAAATATATACAAGAATAAAGTTGGGATAACATAAGATACAGCAACGTTGAACCGCAGCAAAGAGTGGCCAAGTTTTAAGGTTAGGTCGAAAATTAAAAGAAACGAATTGGAAACTCTAATGTGTTATTTGGAATGTTGAATGTTTGAAGAATTTGTATATTTTAGGATTTATTGTAATATTTATAAAATGTTTCAATTGGGGTTTTTAAATAATTAATTTAAATTTTCAAATAACTAAATATTACTTTAGCTAAAATTTTTTTTTTTTACTTTTTTCTTTAAATTTTGTAATTTTTTTCGATTTTGATAATTTATTTTTTGTTTAAATTACTCTATGCAGCGTCCACGTTGCGTCTAGCCGTCAAACTTTGGCACCCCAAGCACGCTTCACCATGTACGCGCCCTTTTCAGCAATCATTACAGCTGGCGCATGCGTATTTCCCGACGTCACTTGCGGCATAATTGACGTATCCATAACACGTAAACCGCGCACACCATGCACCCGCAACTCATGATCCACTACCGCCAAAGGATCGTTGGCTGGACCCATTTTACAAGAGCCAGCTTGATGATTTTCAGGTCCAGTACGACGACGCACAGCACATTCCCAATAAGCGTCACTTCCAAAAGCTATAGATTCACAGCCTTCTGTTGGTGTTGTATCCAGGCGCATGCCATATTGTTGAAGCGGCTTCGTCTGCGATAGTTTTATAGCAAACTTGATAGCTTCGATCAAAGTTTTCACATCACGATCTACACTCAAATAATTGGCAACCATACGTGGCGGTGTTAGCGGATCAGCAGAAGCTAGCGTAATTGAGCCACGTGATAGGGGATGTACAACGGCTGGGAAGATTTGTATGCTACGCGAACCATTCGATAGTAGCTCACCAACTTGACCGGTACGTGCACAATTTGCCGAATAACCACTGAAATAGAACTGCACATCGGGCACACCCGGGAATTCTGCATAGCGCGTAGATATTTTGGCCGTTACATCACCGATGCCAGTGCCAGACATTAAACCATCACGGAAGAGTAGATATTCCATAGCGGTGGCCCAATTTAGTGGCGCAGTGTTTGTATCATCGATAAAGAAGTTGGTGAAGTAGGCGACGTGATTGTGTAAATTCTTGCCGACACCAGGCAAATTGTGTAGGGGGCGTACATTGACCTGTGGGAAAAGGAATTTTTAAAGGTTTTTGTTGATATTAAAACATATTTCGACAACCGAGTGGAAGATCATCCTATTTAAAAATATCTCAGAATTCTTTTTAGTAACGCCCTTTATGAGAGTTTTTGAAGTTAACTTCTTAGCAGACAATGCAATTTTTTTATGGACAGTGAAATTTGAACAGGATATAAAAAAGGAGACGGAAATACGCAACGGAAATGAAAAAGATAGATACTACTTGGATGTTGCCACTTCGAGCGATTTACAGGCTTGTCACTTATTATTATTTTGTTTTTTAATATTGAACAAAATGAAAGACATTTTCGGCGGTATAACAACGGAGATATTTTCAAGTAGTGTTTTCAATATCTCAGGAACGGGTAAAGTAATTTGGATAGAAATTGGAAAATGGATGGTCAGCTTCATTATAAGGCTTTCTGTGTGGGTGTTGCATGTTCGGGCGGTTCGTAGGGTTGCCACATACATATCTCAATGTTTTCAAATATTGAGCAAGATATGCCAATATGGGTATCAAATGAAAAGTATGTGCGGCCGTATACCAACGAAAATATTTTCCGTCAGGGTTGCCACCTCTGATTGCCATCTAAACCCCTATTTGTTACCCCCTCGTATATTGAGCAATATATCAGGAGCGGCTGAAGCGATTTGACTCAAATTTGCTATATAGTGAGTATGCCGAATTCCAAGACTTTCGACTTCAGTGTTGCCACTTCAGGCGTCTAACAGGGTTTCCACATATATCTCTTTTTAAATATTTAGCCAGATATGCCAATATGGGGACCAAATGAAAGGTATTTTCGGCTTATACTAACGAAGATATTTTCATGCAGGGTTGCACCTGGGGTTCGCACCCAACGGCATCTCTAAATTTTTTATTCAACCCGATTTGCTCTAACTTTGTTGTGTTAAAAGTTATCACCAAAAAAGTTTGGACATTTTTTTTGCGTCGAGCTTGTGGATTTTCCACAATACCTCGTGTCCTTCAAATCGTGTCCTTTAACCTCTAATAAACGTTCGTAACAATGTTTAAACGGTGTCCCTTTTTTAAAAAATATTTTTTTAAATAGGCCAATCTTCCATTCAGCCATAGTTTCGCTCTACTCTACCTTGGCTAATTCATCAGCTGGTCCGATACCGCTAAGCAAAAGTATTTGTGGTGAATTTAACGCGCCACCGCTAACGATAACTTCTTTCTTGGCAAAGATTTTACGTGTGCTACCATATTGATCGATCACTTCCACACCTACGACGGTCTTGCTGTTTGGCTTGAAGAGAACTTTGGAAGCGGTGGTATTGAGTAGAATATGTAGGTTGTTGCGCTGACGTGCAGGACGTAAGAATGAACGTGCCGAACTCCAGCGTATGCCATTGCGTGATGTCATTTGTGCGATCATAAAACCTGTGGAATTGCGACCATTCAAATCTTGCACGGTGTAGCCTGAAATACAGAGAAAGGGGAGTTTAAGGTGATGACCATGGCATATATTTTCGATAAAAAGTAGACCCAGCACACGTTCCTCTATCTCTATCTCTATCTCTATCTCTATCTCTATCTCTATCTCTAACTCTATCTCTATCTCTATCTCTATCTCTATCTCTATCTCTATCTCTATCTCTATCTCTATCTCTATCTCTATCTCTATCTCTATCTCTATCTCTATCTCTATCTCTATCTCTATCTCTATCTCTATCTCTATCTCTATCTCTATCTCTATCTCTATCTCTATCTCTATCTCTATCTCTATCTCTATCTCTATCTCTATCTCTATCTCTATCTCTATCTCTATCTCTATCTCTATCTCTATCTCTATCTCTATCTCTATCTCTATCTCTATCTCTATCTCTATCTCTATCTCCATCTCTATCTCTATCTCTATCTCTATCTCTATCTCTATCTCTATCTCTATCTCTATCTCTATCTCTATCTCTATCTCTATCTCTATCTCTATCTCTATCTCTATCTCTATCTCTATCTCTATCTCTATCTCTATCTCTATCTCTATCTCTATCTCTATCTCTATCTCTATCTCTATCTCTATCTCTATCTCTATCTCTATCTCTATCTCTATCTCTATCTCTATCTCTATCTCTATCTCTATCTCTATCTCTATCTCTATCTCTATCTCTATCTCTATCTCTATCTCTATCTCTATCTCTATCTCTATCTCTATCTCTATCTCTATCTCTATCTCTATCTCTATCTCTATCTCTATCTCTATCTCTATCTCTATCTCTATCTCTATCTCTATCTCTATCTCTATCTCTATCTCTATCTCTATCTCTATCTCTATCTCTATCTCTATCTCTATCTCTATCTCTATCTCTATCTCTATCTCTATCTCTATCTCTATCTCTATCTCTATCTCTATCTCTATCTCTATCTCTATCTCTATCTCTATCTCTATCTCTATCTCTATCTCTATCTCTATCTCTATCTCTATCTCTATCTCTATCTCTATCTCTATCTCTATCTCTATCTCTATCTCTATCTCTATCTCTATCTCTATCTCTATCTCTATCTCTATCTCTATCTCTATCTCTATCTCTATCTCTATCTCTATCTCTATCTCTATCTCTATCTCTATCTCTATCTCTATCTCTATCTCTATCTCTATCTCTATCTCTATCTCTATCTCTATCTCTATCTCTATCTCTATCTCTATCTCTATCTCTATCTCTATCTCTATCTCTATCTCTATCTCTATCTCTATCTCTATCTCTATCTCTATCTCTATCTCTATCTCTATCTCTATCTCTATCTCTATCTCTATCTCTATCTCTATCTCTATCTCTATCTCTATCTCTATCTCTATCTCTATCTCTATCTCTATCTCTATCTCTATCTCTATCTCTATCTCTATCTCTATCTCTATCTCTATCTCTATCTCTATCTCTATCTCTATCTCTATCTCTATCTCTATCTCTATCTCTATCTCTATCTCTATCTCTATCTCTATCTCTATCTCTATCTCTATCTCTATCTCTATCTCTATCTCTATCTCTATCTCTATCTCTATCTCTATCTCTATCTCTATCTCTATCTCTATCTCTATCTCTATCTCTATCTCTATCTCTATCTCTATCTCTATCTCTATCTCTATCTCTATCTCTATCTCTATCTCTATCTCTATCTCTATCTCTATCTCTATCTCTATCTCTATCTCTATCTCTATCTCTATCTCTATCTCTATCTCTATCTCTATCTCTATCTCTATCTCTATCTCTATCTCTATCTCTATCTCTATCTCTATCTCTATCTCTATCTCTATCTCTATCTCTATCTCTATCTCTATCTCTATCTCTATCTCTATCTCTATCTCTATCTCTATCTCTATCTCTATCTCTATCTCTATCTCTATCTCTATCTCTATCTCTATCTCTATCTCTATCTCTATCTCTATCTCTATCTCTATCTCTATCTCTATCTCTATCTCTATCTCTATCTCTATCTCTATCTCTATCTCTATCTCTATCTCTATCTCTATCTCTATCTCTATCTCTATCTCTATCTCTATCTCTATCTCTATCTCTATCTCTATCTCTATCTCTATCTCTATCTCTATCTCTATCTCTATCTCTATCTCTATCTCTATCTCTATCTCTATCTCTATCTCTATCTCTATCTCTATCTCTATCTCTATCTCTATCTCTATCTCTATCTCTATCTCTATCTCTATCTCTATCTCTATCTCTATCTCTATCTCTATCTCTATCTCTATCTCTATCTCTATCTCTATCTCTATCTCTATCTCTATCTCTATCTCTATCTCTATCTCTATCTCTATCTCTATCTCTATCTCTATCTCTATCTCTATCTCTATCTCTATCTCTATCTCTATCTCTATCTCTATCTCTATCTCTATCTCTATCTCTATCTCTATCTCTATCTCTATCTCTATCTCTATCTCTATCTCTATCTCTATCTCTATCTCTATCTCTATCTCTATCTCTATCTCTATCTCTATCTCTATCTCTATCTCTATCTCTATCTCTATCTCTATCTCTATCTCTATCTCTATCTCTATCTCTATCTCTATCTCTATCTCTATCTCTATCTCTATCTCTATCTCTATCTCTATCTCTATCTCTATCTCTATCTCTATCTCTATCTCTATCTCTATCTCTATCTCTATCTCTATCTCTATCTCTATCTCTATCTCTATCTCTATCTCTATCTCTATCTCTATCTCTATCTCTATCTCTATCTCTATCTCTATCTCTATCTCTATCTCTATCTCTATCTCTATCTCTATCTCTATCTCTATCTCTATCTCTATCTCTATCTCTATCTCTATCTCTATCTCTATCTCTATCTCTATCTCTATCTCTATCTCTATCTCTATCTCTATCTCTATCTCTATCTCTATCTCTATCTCTATCTCTATCTCTATCTCTATCTCTATCTCTATCTCTATCTCTATCTCTATCTCTATCTCTATCTCTATCTCTATCTCTATCTCTATCTCTATCTCTATCTCTATCTCTATCTCTATCTCTATCTCTATCTCTATCTCTATCTCTATCTCTATCTCTATCTCTATCTCTATCTCTATCTCTATCTCTATCTCTATCTCTATCTCTATCTCTATCTCTATCTCTATCTCTATCTCTATCTCTATCTCTATCTCTATCTCTATCTCTATCTCTATCTCTATCTCTATCTCTATCTCTATCTCTGTCTCTGTCTCTATCTCTATCTCTATCTCTATCTCTATCTCTATCTCTATCTCTATCTCTATCTCTATCTCTATCTCTATCTCTATCTCTATCTCTATCTCTATCTCTATCTCTATCTCTATCTCTATCTCTATCTCTATCTCTATCTCTATCTCTATCTCTATCTCTATCTCTATCTCTATCTCTATCTCTATCTCTATCTCTATCTCTATTTAAATAATGCAGAAACTTACCCAGCTCCTCTCCTCCCTTCAATATGGCATACGAAAGTGGTGGATTGTAGGGAAACTGTCCGACCGGCATTGGTCCACCTGATGCATGTAAAGTTCTGTCAACCTTATCCAATTGTAAGTTATTTTCCGACTTCAAAAAGAATGGTAGAACATCTTTATATGACCAACCGGGATTACCCAAAGCAGCCCAGTTATCATAGTCCTCGCGATTACCTCGTATATACATCATACCATTTATTACGGACGTACCACCTAAAACCTTGCCACGTGGCCATGAACACCGTTGTTCTGGTGCACCCAAACAAGCCATCTTTTCCGGTTCAGTGCTATAATTCCAATCAATATCGCTGCCAATGAAATTTAAGGACACAGAAGGTACTTGAGAGCCCACAGGTTCATCGCCACCTGAAATAAGATTAAAAATTTCGTTAAGTAATATAGTAATTGAAGAAAGTTATAAAATTCGATAAAAATATAAAAAATCGATCAAAGACAATTGAATTAGAAAAGAGCAGATGCAAGATGGGGACAATGTTGCACACTTTGCGTCAGCGCAATAATGCAACGCAGAACGATGTTACCCATGCCATGTTTGTAATTCATAACATTCAACACTTTCTTATCGCCAACAGTGTACATATATTTGCACAAAAAAAAAGAAAGAAAGTAAATTCATCGTAGGTTCACAACACTGCGTACAATACCAACAAAAGTAAGCACCAAAAAATTACAAAAAAAAGCTAACTACAGTCTCAAAGGTTATTCAATGACACTGAATGATTAATGATATTTTAAATATCTAGTTTTTTTATGTATATAATACAAATTTAGTTATCAGCATATACCATATTTCCATACTATTATACCCTATCTAATTTTTTTGATTTTATTTTATTTTATTTTATTTTATTTTATCTTATTACATTTTACTAATTTTCTTTTATTTTGAACAATGTGTGGCATAATTTAGCCTTTAAAATTTTTCCAGACTTTCAACAAAGCGAGAACTGTCTCACTTCCGTATTGTAGGAAAATTAATTACTTTGTGTTGTTGACCAATCTTCAAGCACTCCTTGAAATCGTAACAATTTATCTGCAATACTAATTTATATGCACGCAGAGACACAATCAACAACAACAATCGCCGATACGCATCATTAATATGCAGATGAATATTTTCATCACCTTCAGATTGAACATTTTATGTTTGCCACCATGGTAGTCATTATCTATGTACATATGTATCTGCCAATGTTTTTTTATATATGAACAGAGGTATGTACATAAATAATTAATTTCTTAGTTATTCAACTAGTCAAACATTGAAAAAGTTTGTTCCTTAAGTCTTTTGTTTTAACTCGATCAAGGCGTATCAATTTTGCTAGTTTGATTTGATGCGAAACTTGATGAGCGACGCAAAGGCTGTCCAACAAGTCGTTCAAAAAAGTATGTAGTTGCTGCTGTATATGTTAACGCCTTGAAATTATTTGCATTTTATAAATGGTTATACAAAAATTAGATTTTAGTGAGGTTTTGTTTACTTCGATTGGTATATTTATCAAGTAGTGTGTGAGGGATTCAGTGAAAGAAGAAAGACAAATGCTGAGGCAGTATAGTATTGTATTATTAAGATTTATGTATGTCCAAAAAAAATTTTGGAGCTAAATTTTTTTTTTTGGTTTTTTAAAAATTTTTAAAATTTAAGTGCCAACGTAGAAGTCTTGCTCGGTCTTATAATTGACCTTTGAAATGTTTTGGCTTAAAACAAATTTAGAACTGACATCACATTAATTTCGAAATTCCTATGTACATATTTTTATTTTTATACTACTAATCAAAAGATATGGAAAACTTATGAGCACTTTGCAAAACAAGTTTTAGACTTTTTGCCTTACCAAAATGTTATAACGTACAAATCGCTAGAACAAGGAAGTTATAATAAAAAAATGCGATTTAATGGTTTTTCGCGAACACCGAACTATTTTTTCGAGAAAACCTACAGTACATGTCTAACAATTGAATTCCAGGCGTTTTCAGAAAATTTGTAATAGAGATTGAAGTTCAAGGACCGACTAGTGGAATTTTATAAGCCAAAATAATGAATATTTTTAGTTTGTTGTTATTGTTACGGCAAAAATACTCCCCGAAGGTTTGGGGAGTGATGTCGAAATTGACCGTCCTTGGCCGGATATGAGCCCGGTACGCTCCGGTACTCCCTTGCGGTACTGCCCGACTGTCTCGGAAGTGATTTGGTATGACCATTGGAACCTTCTAGGTCATGTCATCCCTCCATCCGTAAGGAAGGAGAATATGGGTAATGAGAGATGAGAGGCCTCATATCCGTAAATCAACCATCATTACCTATGTGCTTCCAGCAGAAGTCGCACCAGCCTTTTGGAAATAAATCTTCGGTATAACCAGTCTATATCGGGAACGGCTGAAATGATTTCGATAAAATTTGGCATATGGATAGTATGCTTCATTCTAAGACTTTCTACTTGGGTGTTGACACTTCGGGTGGTTTACAAGGCTGTCACCTATCTAATTTTTTTTATTTATATTCAGCAATATATGCCAATATTGGTATCAAATGAAAGGCACTTTCGGCCGTATACCAAATAAGATATTTTCAGGCAGGGCTACAGGGAGAACGGCCTAAGCTATTTGGATCAAAATTGGCATATAGACAATATGCTTCATTCTAAGACTCTCTAAGATTTGGATGTAGCCATTTTGGACGGTTTATTCAGCAAGATATGCCAATATGGGTATCAAATGAAAGGTATTTTCTGGCGTACACAACCAAGACAGGTAGGGTGCCACCTAACTGCATTTTTTTATTCCTTCGTATATCGACCAATATCTCAGGAACATATTGACCGATTTGGATGAAATTTGGTATATGGATTCTATTTTCCACTTGAGTGTTGCCACTTAAGGCGGTTTACAGGGTTACCACCTGTTAGATTTTTCTTTGGAAATCTATTATAGAAATGTTAGTTTATTTCGACATAGATTAATTCAGTTCAATTAAGATTAGTTCAGTACGACTTAGTTGATTAAAGATTAATAAAACTAGCTAAATCAGCGAATCACTTCAACCCATCTACAGTTTGACTTTCTTTAATTGAGCCTAATTTTAATAAATCGATTTGCATGTTAATTGCTTAATTGTCTTTAATTGAAATTTATACTACCAACTAAGTAACTCTTCTTTCACCCACATACGTTCCGGTTTGTGCTAATTTTGGCATAATAAAATTGTTTATTTTCTCATGAAAAAAAAACCTAAAATTGCAACCATTTATTCTTTTGTTACCTCTAAAAACACTCTGGCCATAACGATCCCACGCTTAAGACCTTCAGCGCAATTGCTTGGCTGCTTTTATGAATTTTAAGCGCTTTTGTTTGGCTACCATTTTTTTTTTTTTCATTTTCATTTTCAATGCGATATCCAAAAACCGCTACTTTAACCCATCTAACTAATTTGCATTTTGGATGAGCACAAAAAAAAATTGTTTTTGTTTAGCTTACGGTTAAGCTGATGTCAAAGTTGACGTATTGCAGGCATTATCTTGATTAAATGAAGAAGAAGCAGTAGATGAAGTATTTAGTGCGCTTTTTGATGTTGTTTTTGTGTTTGCACAACTCTTTTTTTTTTTTTTTTTAATTTCATTTAACTCTTTTTCTCACAAAACGCCCACTAATTCATGCGGCCAAACGGGTCAAAGGTGTTTCACTACACAATTACGCCGCTGCAGCAATTATGCTGAGGCGATATTTGTTTCATCTGCAATACTTTGATTTGCTTTAGGGCTTAATTTTTTTGTTGCACTATTTGGTATCGCTCTGCTAGTTTGTTTTTTTACTTTGCTTCATGGTATCAAACGCTATGCGATTGAATGGCGCAATTTTCACGGGTTAATTGGGCGCTTTCGTATTCAGCAGCAATGCAAGGGAAACCTTATGATTTCCCTAAATTCGTTCAATCAAAAGGTGAGTAATTTCAGTACTTCTGCTTGGTGAGATGATTTTTTATACAAGTCACATTTTCATACTTAGTTGCGCATGGTAAAGGGCTTTCGATAGCATATAAAACATACGGAACCAACAAAATCGGAGCATAAGGATTTTTGTAAAATTTAGCGATTCTAGCGCCATCTAGCGGGATAAAATATGGCCTTTGTCGAGAGAACTTATACAAAGAATAGACTGTCCAAATTTGGTAAAAAACCTTTGAACAGATTTTGAGCCAATTTTTCACACATCGATTATAGACTCGCAGATGCCCGCGACTTTGTCTACAAAAACCGAATCATAAATACGGATTTTTTTAATACCTCGACTCCAGCGCCATCTAGCGGTCTTTATTTTCTGTAACAGTGTTTTTGATTACATATAAAACGTACAGTTTTTCCAAAAACGAACAGAATCGGAGCATAAATAGGGATTTTGCGAAAATAGTCACTTCAGCGCCATCTAGCGGGATAAAATATAGCCTATATCGATGCAATATAAGGAGCCCAATTAGAATCGAAATCGAAATCGGCTTCGATACCAAAATTCATTCAACGAACGAGCAGGAGAAAAATAGGCAAACTCTGTTGTGAACTGAGCCCACTTATGACAGAGGTCTTAGAAATCGATATCACGATTGTTAAAAAAAAAATTTGTAAACCCTTAAAGGAAAGACTTAAAGGGGAACAAAACCGGAACTACACATCTATAAAAGGAACCGATAGTGAATTGGGAAGCCAAACTATAAATCATGTCGGAACCGTAACTAACCCCCAAAATAGGAGCTCAACTAGAACCGATATCGAAACCGTGACTGAACCCAATTTATAACTGGAATCGATGAGACATTTGGATCCAAATTAAAACTGATATCGATGAGACAACCGAAACCAACCGGAATTTTGAATAGAATTCCAAACAAAATATGGAACCGAGCTAAAACCGATACCAAAAGCGAGAACAAAATTGAAACTCACCCGAATTTAGAATTGAAATCGAAGGAAATTTTTATAAAAAAAACTCGAAACGAAATCGAAACCGAGACTGAAACCAAAGCTTGAAATGAAATCGAAACGAAATTCGAAATTCAACAACGAACAATATCGAAAACGAGACCAAACCCGCAACTGAACCAGATTCTAATCAAAATTGATAGAAAATTCGGATCATAACTGGAACCGATACCGAAATATATACCAAAACTAAAAGTGGACCAAATCCAGAACTGGAGTTCCAGCAAAAAAAATTCAACCATGTTAAATCTTAACCAAATTTCATTCAAATCGAAAAGAGTCGACTCATTTGATGATTTAACATGGAATGAACCAGCTGTGTTTATAATTTTTGGGGTTTTAAGCGAACTTAGACTTCCTTACTTGTTTAATTTTTTTTTCTCGGTTTGTGAATAATGAAATTCCATAAAGACATTAGCTCTGGTTTGTTTTGTAACCTTACAAATTTGTAAGAAATGAAAATAAATAAGAAAAAAAACATGTTTTCAGTTTTTCATTTTCTGTTTTCAAAAAGTTTTTAAGCAACAACAATGAAAAGTAAAAAGTTGCATAATTGTTTTCATTTTGCTTAGAAGCATATAAATCGTGACAGATAGCTTACATACGTACACTCCCATTTGCATACCACAAGCCCATCGATGGCTAAATTTATACAGGCTACATACAGACTTACCTACATATATGCATGATGATGTTAACAAATTTACTGGAACCCCACAACTTTTAAGTGTTTTATTCTTCTTCATTGTACACCTTTTTTCGCTACTACTTACATATATACATATGTACTTACATACCCACTTATGCCCGCTTACGCTTGGTAGTTAAATGCCCATCAAAAAATTTTTTACACTTCAAGTTTTGCATATTGGACAGCAGACATACCTTTCCTCCTCCTGTTATTTCAATTACTCAAAATTCACTCCCCTCCCCTTTTGCGTCTAGCTCTTAACATGTATGATGTTCGCAAGCTCGCTGAATTAAGTTGCCTTTTATGGGTGAAAATTTACCGCACATGTGCGTGGTCATACCTTATTTTTTATGAAGGTTTTTTGCACCCTTCCTCATAAACTGGATCCAGTCTACAAACAATTTTCAAACTCAAACTAGAAAGTGGACCTAACCTATATAGAATTGAAATCCATAGCGAAATCGAGATTAAAACCGAAGATTACCCCAATCAGCAACTAAAGTCAAGAAACAATTTGGAATCGAAACAAGAAACGATATGGAAATCGATACTGAGCTAAATTTAGAACTGAAATCGATGGACAGTTCGGAGAAACGATACCAAAACCTCGCCTAAAATCAAAACTGAACCAAATTTAGAACTCGAATCAATGGGAAATTCAGCTCCCAAACCAGAAACCAAGGTGTAAAACCGATTAAAATCACGTTCCGGTTTCGGTTACGGCTTCGTTCCTCAACATTTATTTCGGTTTTGGTTACGGTTTCGTTCTGCTTTCGGTTTTCAAATAAAAATACGAATACAAACAAATTTTACTACAAAAAAATCAAGTATGTAGGTTCAAAATAGGTCTGAATTTTCATAACTTTATTTAGTTTCCTCTCCCAGAATTTTAATACTGATTACAAAACGTGTCTTTTTCAACCTTGCTCGAAAATATTCCATGCAATTTTTTCAGGGTAGGTACCTTTTTATAAAAGAAAATACCTTTGTGCCCACTTAAAGAAGTAAGACACTAAAACAATTCAAAACCTTTTAGAACTGGTTCCGGCCTTTGAAATGGATTCGGTTCATTCTTTTTGAGATCAAAATAACGGTTACGGTTTCAGTTTCAGTCTTTGCTTGGAACTATACTGAAACCTAGACTAAAATCAAAACTGTACCGATTCAAGAACTGGAATCAATGGAACATTCGGAACCCAAACTATATGCGAATCGAAACGGAGGCTTAACCAAAGCTGAACCAATTTTAGAACTAGAAACGATGTCAAAAACCCAACATGTATAGAATGTTGCACTGAAAACGATATGACACTTGGAATCCAAACTAGAAACGATATCGAATTCGAAGGAATCCGTACCAAAACCGAAACCGAAACTAGAAGCTAGATTTTAACCGTAACTAGAACAGCAACTACAATCGGGCATAAAGTAGCAGAATTGTATATAGAAAACGAAAGGGAAACTGACCCAAACCCAAAACCGTAAGACAGAATAGAATCCGTAACGGAGCTATTCGAGAAACAGTAGCGAAACTGGAAGCGAAGCTGAAACAGTTTCTAAAAACAGATGCGGAATCGAAAGAAGAAAGGACGCCTGAGATTGAGAAGAGTAATCGGATTCGAAATCGAAATCACACCTAAAACAGAGTCTGTAAGCGGTACTTACATAACTGGAATGAAACAGAGACCTAAATCAACCTAGAAGTAGAAGAAAAAAATACTACGGAAACTGAAGTTGAGGAAAGAATTAAACTGGTACAAAAATTGGAACCGAAACCATGTCTGGAACTAGAGTAGAATCTGAAACAAAAGTAGAAAAATGAATGAAGCGGACTGAAAGCCTTACTGCATCTGAAAGAAACCCGAGACTGAAATGCAAGTTAGAACTAGAAAAGGAAACGACAGCAGAAACTAAAGCAAAGATTGAAACCAAAAATGATACTGAAATTCGAACAGACACTGAAGGCGAAACTCACTGAAATTGAAACAGAGACAAAACCGAAACTGATACTAATACTCAAATTGAAGCAAAGACTGAAACCGAAACTGGTACTAAAGTTGGAACAAAGCCTAAACCGGAACTAATGCTAAAACTGAATAAGAGACTGAAACCGATACTGTATCAACAAGCGTGATGGAAACCGGTTCTAAAACTGGAACAAAGACTAAAAATGGAACCAGAAGTGGAATCGGATTCCAAAAGTGGTAGTAAAGGTGGAACAGAGGCTACAACTGGAATCAGAAGCTGAGTCAACAGCCAAAAACGGTACTGAAACGGAAACAGAGAACTAAACCTGTTCTGAAACTGGAGCAAAGGCTAAAAATGGAGCCCGAATCTGACACGAAATCAGACCTTAAACCGAAAGTAGAAACGAGACCAAACCCGATTTTATATTACAACTTACATCATGAGCCATGAACTTCCATAATGGACTTAAAGCATGAAGAAAAGCAGTAGAGCTTAAAAAGCAATAAAATGCAGATAAAAAATAACTGTAAAATAAATACGGATATTTATTATGCAATTTCTTAATTGTTACGGTCTCTGTCTTTGATTATAATTCCTTTTTATTTTAATTTATGTTGGTGCTGTGTAGAAACAAAGGCTGCTTATAAAACATTAAATAAAGCTTACCGCATCAAATCTTCACCAATGCTCGTTTGCGAATAAAAACAAGGTCAAGTCCATAATTACAAGAAATCTTCATTTAATGCACATAAATTTTAATTTATTCTAATACTAATTATAATGTGAAATGAATTTTTTTGTATGCTGAGTTGCGTATTCGTTAAAATATCTTTTATGTTTATTTTTCTGCAGAAATTGTTTCTGCTTGACGAATTGCAACAAAGAAGGCAAGAAAGTAAATACAAATGAGTTAATTGAGATTTGGGCTGTATTTACATAAATATGACAAAGTTGTGCAAATGCGAAGCGCTAATCATTAGCTTTTTTATTTTTTTTATTTCATTTTTTTTTATTTTATTTTTTTTTTATTATTTTTTTAGTTTATATTACATATTGTATTTTAATTTAATGTATTTAATTTTTTATTTTAATTTATTTTATTTTATCTTATTTTTTATTTTATTTCATTTTATTTTATTTTATTTTATTTATTTTTTTAGTTTCCTTTATTTTACTTCATTTTATTTTATTTTATTTTATTTTATTTTATTTTATTTTATTTTATTTTATTTTATTTTATTTTATTTTATTTTATTTTATTTTATTTTATTTTATTTTATTTTATTTTATTTTATTTTATTTTATTTTATTTTATTTTATTTTATTTTATTTTATTTTATTTTATTTTATTTCTTTTTATTTTTTTTAAATTTTTTCTTTTGTTAATTTTTATTTTATTTTATTTTATTTTATTTTATTTTATTTTATTTTATTTTATTTTATTTTATTTTATTTTATTTTATTTTATTTTATTTTATTTTATTTTATTTTATTTTATTTTATTTTATTTTATTTTGTTTTATTTTATTTTATTTTATTTTATTTTATTTTATTTTATTTTATTTTATTTTATTTTATTTTATTTTATTTTATTTTATTTTATTTTATTTTATTTTATTTTATTTTATTTTATTTTATTTTATTTTATTTTATTTTATTTTATTTTATTTTATTTTATTTTATTTTATTTTATTTTATTTTATTTTATTTTATTTTATTTTATTTTATTTTGTTTTATTTTATTTTATTTTATTTTATTTTATTTTATTTTATTTTATTTTATTTTATTTTATTTTATTTTATTTTATTTTATTTTATTTTATTTTATTTTATTTTGTTTTATTTTATTTTATTTTATTTTATTTTATTTTATTTTATTTTATTTTATTTTATTTTATTTTATTTTATTTTATTTTATTTTATTTTATTTTATTTTATTTTATTTTATTTTATTTTATTTTATTTTATTTTATTTTATTTTATTTTATTTTATTTTATTTTATTTTATTTTATTTTATTTTATTTTATTTTATTTTATTTTATTTTATTTTATTTTATTTTATTTTATTTTATTTTATTTTATTTTATTTTATTTTGTTTTATTTTATTTTATTTTATTTTATTTTATTTTATCTTATTTTATTTTATTTTATTTTATTTTATTTTATTTTATTTTGTTTTATTTTATTTTATTTTATTTTATTTTATTTTATTTTATTTTATTTTATTTTATTTTATTTTATTTTATTTTATTTTATTTTATTTTATTTTATTTTATTTTATTTTATTTTATTTTATTTTATTTTATTTTATTTTATTTTATTTTATTTTATTTTATTTTATTTTATTTTATTTTATTTTATTTTATTTTATTTTATTTTATTTTATTTTATTTTATTTTATTTTATTTTATTTTATTTTATTTTATTTTATTTTATTTTATTTTATTTTATTTTATTTTATTTTATTTTATTTTATTTTATTTTATTTTATTTTATTTTATTTTATTTTATTTTATTTTATTTTATTTTATTTTATTTTATTTTATTTTATTTTATTTTATTTTATTTTATTTTATTTTATTTTATTTTATTTTATTTTATTTTATTTTATTTTATTTTATTTTATTTTATTTTATTTTATTTTATTTTATTTTATTTTATTTTATTTTATTTTATTTTATTTTATTTTATTTTATTTTATTTTATTTTATTTTATTTTATTTTATTTTATTTTATTTTATTTTATTTTATTTTATTTTATTTTATTTTATTTTATTTTATTTTATTTTATTTTATTTTATTTTATTTTATTTTATTTTATTTTATTTTATTTTATTTTATTTTATTTTATTTTAGTTTATTTTATTTAGTTTATTTTATTTAGTTTATTTTATTTTGGCGGCCGCCGTGGTGTAGCGGTTAAGTGTTCGGCCTTCTACACCAAGTCGTGGCGGTTCGATGCCCGGCAAAAGTAACATCAAACATTATTTAGAAAAAGAATTTTTCTAAAACGGGGTCGCCCCTTGGCAGTAGTTTGGCAAACTCTCCGGGTGTATTTCTGCCATGAGAAGCTTCTCAGCAAAAAATTCATTTGCTTTGCAAGTGCCGTTCGGAGTCGGCAAAAAACTGTAGGTCCCGCCAACTTGTAGGAAAAACTCAAAAAGCAACACACCACAAGTTGGAAAGAGAAGCTCGGCTAAAAATCTCGTTAGAGGTTATGATGATAACCTGTAGGTATATCGCCGCCATTAGTTTTTTTTTTTTTTATTTTATTTTATTTTATTTTATTTTGTTTTATTTTATTTTATTTTATTTTATTTTATTTTATTTTATTTTATTTTATTTTATTTTATTTTATTTTATTTTATTTTATTTTATTTTATTTTATTTTAAATAGATACTGCGTCTGTAGCAAACTTCGTCGCACCCTAATGCTTAGGTTAGGTTCAAGTGGCTGCCGCAGAGGCACACTTAGGCCAGTTTTGAAAGGCCCGTTGTGATACCACCAACACAAGGAAAGTCAGTCCCGGGACCCAGCCATATGGAAAATCCCTGAGTTGTTGGGATTTTCCACATAGCAGAATCCCGGGACTGACACTCCTAAACCGACACCGTTACTCCTCCTCGAACCACTTAGATGACTTTATGAAGCCCATCAAGTCCTTTATGTCCAGTTCCGCGATCTGGCTTAGGCTATCCAGGAACGGAACTCCCAAAAAGCGCGTTCTCGCGCCGCTTAAAGCCGGACAGTTGCAGATGAGGTGATCCACTGCTAATGCTTACAAAATTACATTTTCTTTGCAACCTTGAATATAAAAAACAAATGGTATTCACATTGTGCGACATCTTGAAGCAATAAAGAAGCTTGATAGCCGCTAAAAAAATCGATTATTTTTTACAAATTTGAGTTACGTTTAAGTCATCAATTAGTCGATTAATATTGAGTAATTGCTTGTGGTTTAGTTTTTTTTTGTTCGATTGATCTATTTGGCATGCAATTCAGATATATAAAATTACAAAATTTGCAAGTACATTTGGCATTTAAACGATACTAAAGACTTAAGAAGCGAACTCGTTTTAAATTTACACTGTAGAAAAAAATCGTTTATTAAATTTTACACGTCAAAAAGTCTAGTGATTGCTGCAAGTAAACATATAAAAAGCTCGAAAAATGCAACTGCATAAAACGCATACACATATCTTTAAAAACTAACTTTTTAAGCGCTTCCTTGCTTGAATTGGAAAGTTGAATTGGTTAATTTAGAAAAATTGGAAAAAAAACTTTTTGTTATTTTTTTAATGTAGCATTTCGGCAACTTTTTCGTTGGCTTAAGGTTTTTCCAAATTCAGTCACGGTCTCGCCTTTTATGGAACGCAAGTAAATCTCAAATGACAAACCAAACGTCAATTGGTTGACATAGATGAGTCGTGATGTACTTGCACATAAACACTTATACATGTACTACGGGGAAGAATCGATAAGTCAGTGAGCTAAATTAAGATACTCATACAGTTTCCGAAAATAGAAGCTTGCTCGCCTTGATATGATAAATAAATTGATGGTCCTTTGCAATTAGAATTAAATAAACACGATCGCATCTAACTGATGCGGATGACGATTTTCAACATATGTATCTTCGATTTTGATTTGGCGAATAGAAGAAAGGAAATTCCTATGTAATACGAACACATACACAACACCACACATACACGTACAAAAACCTAACCTAATATTTGTAAAAATCATGTTTAAGCAACATTTTGTGAAAAACTCGCCATTAAATGTAATTAAAATTAATGTTTTTTTTTTAGCTATCGACGACTTAATTATGTTGCCAAATTCGTACATTTTCCAACGCTAATGAGGTATTGCAAAAAAATACAAAGTTATTATTAGCTACTTATATCGAAAGCTAAGTATGAACGTAATCCGTTGCAAGAAATGAAAAAAGTTTATAAAAAGAGGCATTGCCGGTACTAGACATATAGCCGCCTATTGTCTGATTGCAAAGCAGCTTATAATACAAATGGCAAAAGTACGATTGGCTAACCCTGAGCAGTAGGCATGCAGTAAATTAGAAAATCTATATTTGAGTAAGAAATTTTTCAAAATAGTGTTTAATTGAAATATCAGACTTGAAATCGTCTTTGTGGTTTGTGGATGAAGTTAAGCGACTACCGGTCAACAGTTTCAGCCATTCATATACGGAATACGAACTAATTATTTGCTGCATATTTAGAAAAAAATTTTTGAACCGTTTTATACAGGTTTATGTTTTGCTTTGCTGTAAACATAAATGCTGCGAAAGAGGCGGCTCAAAAAATAGTCAAAGTGAAATATAAAAAAAATGATTTTATTTGAATTTAGTTTTCTCTAATCTATTCTATTTTTTTTAGTACCTGGGTGACCGAGCTTGCTCGTTGTTTTCGATTTTTACATTTTCTCCAATATTCTTATTTACCAACATAAACTCTTAAAAATGATTTTCCGAAAAATATCAAATAGGTGGCAACTTTATAAAACGCCTTAAGTGGCAAATTCAAGTAGAAAATCTTAGAATGAAGTATATCTACTACGGCTGAAGGTACCTTTGATTTGATACCCATATTGGCATACGTTGCTCAATATTTCAGAAAAAATTAGATAGGTCTCAACCCTGTAAACCGCCATAAGTGGCAACACCCAATTGGACAGTCTTAAAATCAAGCATACTATCCCTAAGCAAAATATCATCGAAATCAGTCCAGCAGTCCAAAATTATCCCAAAACGACCCCAAAATGACCCAAAAATGATCCCAAAATTACAACGAAATGGCCCCAAAATGATCCCCAAATGACCCTAAAATGACTTCAACATGGCCAAAAAATTGCCGCAAAATGACCCTCAAAGTTATCCCGAAATGACCCCAAAATGATCCTAAAATGATCCCAAATGATCCGAAAATTATCTCAAAATGATCTCTAAATGACCCCAAAAAGAACCTTAACTGATCTCAAAATGGTACGAAAATTGCCCTAAAATTATCCCAAAATGATCCTAAATAATTCAAATATGTATATTACATATATACATTATTTAAAAAAATTGAGATATGTGGCAGCCCTGTAAACCGCCCCAAGTGGCAACACCAAAGTTAACAGTCTTAGAAATCGCATACTCTATGCCAAATTTCATAGAAATCCGTCAAGCGGTTCTCGAGATAGTACCGGATATACTGCGTTAAGGAGGCAACCCTAGGTGGCAATCCTACTTGAAAATATTTTATTTGGCATGCCGCCGAAAATACCTCTTATTTGATACCCGTATGGCTGATTTTACTCAATATAAAAAAATGAAATAGGTGGCAACCCTGTAATTCCTCGCAAGTGGCAACGCCCAAGTGAATAGTCTTAGAATTAAACATACCATCTCCATGCGAAGTTTCATCCAAATCGGTTAAGCGGTTCTCGAGATAGTCCCGGATATACAAATATACTGCGGTAAGGTGGTAACCCTAGATACCTTTCATTTGATACTCATATTGGCATATCTTTCTCCATAATTTAAAAAAAATTGAGATAGGTGGCAACCCTGTAAATCGCCCCAAGTGGAAACCCCCAAGTGGATAGTCTTAGAATCAATTGCACTATATATATTCAAAATTTCATCCTATCGGCGGTTCGCGCGACCGTCCGGATATACAAATATACATATATTTACCTATACTAAACAATTTCTTCTTCAGTGTGCCCCTAACAATGTTCACTGTAAATTTCTCTATCACTCAGTTTATGTTTGTCCTCGTGAGCTAATTTTCAGCTTTATATTTTTTGAACTGATCTGTCTGATTAGAGTTCAGCTGTCTATTGTTGTCAGCTCTGTCAGTCTCTGCCCAATCTGTCTGTCCAATTTTAAACTGCTACCACCTTGTATGTTGCACTTACATGAGCTGAAGCTCGACATAAAAATATGCATTTTCTCAACAAAAATAAATAAAAAAGTGAACGTCAACATAAACTTTAAAAATAATCCTACACACACACTCACACACAATCAAATAATAAAATGATTGTTTATAGCAACAAATAAAGAGACTGCATTAGCGGTTCTCATATCTAACACAAACAAACTTATATTTTTTTTATATATTTAACGTTTGAGCCATTAACAAGTTAACACTTACCCGCTTCAATGAGCAACACTTTCCATTGCGCCACCTCAGAGAGACGCGCAGCAGCCACCGAACCAGCCGAACCGCCACCAATCACGATAAAATCATATTCAAAATCTGGCTCCGAACGAAACTGTCACACGAGAAAAAAAGTTAAATGAATAATCGTTGGTTAGACAAAATTTGTTGTTGAGGTGTTGAAGTCTTAATTTTTTTTAATACTCGTATATTCGAAGATAAGTGCAAGAGACATAAAATTCAAGCTAATTCAATTCTGCTTAATGGTTAAATAATAACTAGTAGTAATTTATGTTAACAAAAATATAATAATAAATCTACATATTGATTTTTAAAACTATGGGAAGAAATAATTGAAAAAATATTAGTTCTTCAGGACTTCTTTTCTCATGGTTAATTTATGCACTGAGCTGAGCTATATGTAATCGGCTGTGCGAGGTCAAATATATAAGAAACTGTTAAAGGTGTTTATATTTCAAGATAGACCTTCAGCAATATATTGGCGAAAAAATAATTGAGATAAATGCAGTAGTTATTAAGTGATGCGCGTACAAACACACACACACACACACAACCAGACACAAATTGCTGATTTTTACTGTTGCTTACTTTTTCTTTGTATTTAAGGTAATATCTACTATAAGATCTGTTATATAATAATTAAAAAAAAGAAAAGAAAGTCGATTTTTTGGCCCACCCTATTGTATATAACGGCAACAAAACATTTTCCTGTTGTAAAGCGTCACCTAAACTTCAAGATGGACTTCTATCAATACATCGTTGGAAATTCAATTTCATTCGCTAAAGTGATTTCAAGTGATGCGCGTACAAACGCAAACACAGACAGACAAAAATTCGTAAATTTATTGTTTTTGGATCGAGAAAATTGTTTTTGCTATGTCCGAGTACAAGAAAAAGTATTTCAAGGTACAAGTATGGAAGAGACGCACTTGATCCCTGGCAGCCGCGGACTTCGGAAAAACAAATATCGTTCTATAAAAGTCTTACATCACACGATGTACCGATGACTCGGAGCTGTGGCTGCCATGTCGAAGAAAAGGTGAAAAAGTCTTCGGAATATCCAGTGCACTTTTTGCGTAAAAATAAATGGCTAGTAAAATAAGCCTCGGGTTTGAAGGCTATTCTGAACTAGTTAGGCCACAGATCTGGTCTCAGTGCTCGTGAAGTGAAGACAGCAGCTTAAATTTCATTCCTGGTCTGACCGATTTATAACATTTTAATAATGTCACTGTGTGGAAAGATGTTCGAAAGAGCTTGTTAAATGTAATAGGTTGGACTAAAACATTCGATTTTCGTTTTTCTCGAATCTCAGACTAGTCAAAATTCATTTACTTAATTATATTTTATTGGTTTTGAGCTACACAACTTTTTACAAAATCTTATGGGTTTCAAAAATTAGTAAATTTTCTACTTTGAATATCTTTGTAATGGTAGATTGACTGTACAATATTTGGGTGAGGAAATACTGGGGTCTATCAGCAATTCCGACGGAGCTTCCCGTTGGGAATCATTCGGGAGTGTCGATAGATAATTCATCGATTTTATCGAAATTTGGTAGAGGACTTCGATTAAGTCGATAAGTTACCTATCGACTTTCACGAATTATTCCTAACAGGAAGCTCCGTCGGAATTGCTGATAGACCGCATATTCATTTACATAGAAGCTTTTCACTAAAATGAAAAAAAAACCTATTATTAAGTACGCCTTCATCTTGATATATCTATAGAACTCATATTTGGTCATTATACCTACTTCATTTTTGACTAGGGATTCATTCATTTTTGGCCCACCCTAATATGTAGGTATCATGTTCAAGATCCCTCGTAATTGTAGTGTTATCGAAGCGGAAGTCCAGTTAATCAAGGATGCAGGAGATGTCATGTTATCCAGTGATACCTCGGTTAAGGAGGGCTAAGACAGGCCTCACTACTTAATAGCCAACGAAATATGGCAACAATCCCCAGGGTGCCAGATATCCAAACAAACCTGGCCAAAATGAGATCAAAAGATCTAGAGACATTCACGCCCTGAGAAGGAGAGAAATCTCCATATTAATTGGTGTTTTAACCGGGCACTGCCTTATTGGTAGGCACGCAGAAAGGTTAGGTGTGCTCTACCGTCAATGCTGTAGGAGTTGCAAAGATGATGAGGAGAAGGAAAGGGTGGCGAACCTAAACTGCAACTACCTGACTTTAAGCGGCGCAAGAACGCGCTTTTTGGGAGTTCGCTTCCTGGATAGCCTACGCCAGATCGAGGAGCTGCACATAAAGGACTTGATGGCCTTCATAAAGTCATCTAAGTGGTTCGAGGAGGAGTAACGGTGTAGGTTTAGGAGTGTCAGTCCCGGGATTCTGCCAACAACTGAAGGATTTTCCATACGGCCGGGTCGCGGGACTGATTTTCCTAGAGTTAGTGGTATCACAACGAGCCTTTCGAAACTGGCCTAAGTGTGCCTCTGCGGCAGCCACTTGAACCTAACCTAAACTTATAGGTCAATTGTCCAAAATACTAATACTCAAATTCAAACAGATTATTACGCTCTCTGCTTGGCCTATGATCGCGATGGCCAATCAATGGTTTTCGTTTTTGCGATCACTGCTCTTTCACTAAAATGATTAGGCCTAGTGAACGACTGAGCATAACAAACGCCATTCATTGATTGGCCAGAACAATCGTCGCGTTCTCGCTAAGAAAAAAATGAAAGAGCGTAACTTTCAGTGTGAACTAAGAGCTCGACATTTGTGGCACGAAATGGTTACAACTGGTCTAGAAGTAGGCTGCAAGGAAACTATGAAACACTCTCTCTGCAAGTTTTCAGCTCTAATCAATTTAAAATGATTTTCTACTTTAAAAAAATTTCAGTTTTAAAACTTTGTTTACTTGCCATCAAAGTCCGTTCAAAAATTGCATACGTAACAAGTCAAGTTCAAGAGTCATTTACTATTATGCAAGCTTTCTAACAGCAACTTGGCACTAAATACGTAAATCTATATGTACGAGTATTGTTTAACAATTTCATGGTTATTGTTACGTTGGTTTTTGCTGTCCAAAGCAATCACACAAAAACCCATTTGATTTACTCTGAACCAAAATATTTTATGTCTCTTTTTTTTTTTTGAGCATTTTAGTTTTGTTTACGACTTACCCTTGGCGTAGCACGACCGCAAGGATCCTCGAGATCGCATTGTGAACGTATGAACACCTCAAGCAGACCCATGAAAAGCATGAATGCGCTACCGCCACATGTGGAGGCCAATGTGGGACCGGTTGGCACGCTCACCAGGCAATCACAACGCCCGGTTGACATGTTGACCAGCTACTAGCTTGTGTTTGGCTGGCTAATTTAACGATGTGGTTTTGTTGTTGTTGTGCTCGTATTATATTGTATTTGCTTATGCTTTTAATAAACAATTTGCACGTTTTGTTTTTGTATTATCCGTTGTTGTTATTAGCGCTTGACTGTCTCTTGTCTGCACGTTTGTTGTGACCAATTTGTTTTGCTCTTATTTTGTTGGTTTGGCTGCAATAAAAAAGAATGCATTCACAATTAAAATGAGAAAAAATATTGGTGCTCAAAAAAAGACAGCGAGCATGTGCAGTAACGGTGTAATAATACTACCGTTATGAACGATTAAACGAAAGAGTTAAGCGACGTGATATAATTTTCTGATCAGCGAGTGGAAGTATTAAGAGCATCATTAAATCTTTTTAGGCTCAGATGTGACTAGCACTTGAGGGATGTTATAATCACTTAATGAAATACAAAAATAAAAAAAATGCAATAAAATAAAAAAAAAAAATTAAAAAAATAAAAGAAAATAAAAAATAAAAAAAATTAAATATAATAAAATTAAAAAAAAAAAATATATATAAAAAATAATTAATTAAAAAAAAAAATAAATAGAACAAAAAAAAATAAAAACTAACCCCCTTGACCTGAAATAAAATAAAATAAAATAAAATAAAATAAAATAAAATAAAATAAAATAAAATAAAATAAAATAAAATAAAATAAAATAAAATAAAATAAAATAAAATAAAATAAAATAAAATAAAATAAAATAAAATAAAATAAAATAAAATAAAATAAAATAAAATAAAATAAAATAAAATAAAATAAAATAAAATAAAATAAAATAAAATAAAATAAAATAAAATAAAATAAAATAAAATAAAATAAAATAAAATAAAATAAAATAAAATAAAATAAAATAAAATAAAATAAAATAAAATAAAATAAAATAAAATAAAATAAAATAAAATAAAATAAAATAAATTAAAACAAAATAAGATTAAATAGAAAAAAAAATAAAACAAAAAAAAAAATTAAATTAAAAAAAAAAAAAAATTAAAAAAAAAAAATAAATGTATGTATGTTATGAGTTTGTGGTCATTAATTTGAGAATCTTTGAAACTTTGGTGGACTTTTGACCGTTTGTGAATAATTTTTTCTTAAATTATTCTATGTTTTTATTATTAGTGAACAAGATGGAAAAGTAACAACAATTACAAGCTACCATGATTACGTAATTTCGGCCTTGCTCAAGGGCACTTATCAAATGGCTTTATGTTTAGAAATTTTTCATCACCTTTTGTTGGTCATCGAACCAAGAACCAAGGGGATTAGGAATTTCTAAGCCCGCAGTGTGTACCTCTTACACCAAGCTGCGTTGAGATTATTGCTAGCTTATATCCATCATGTTCACTTAGTATGTATTCATTTTATTTTGTTTGTTTGTTTTTATACTACCTTATCGACAACTAGAGCGACATCAATCGATCGCCATTTATACTAGCAGTGTCAAGGATTTTAGTGCACCCCGTGATCATTTTACTGACAGCTGCAGCTTATTTTCACAGGGTGGCTTGTTCACTAATAATAAAAATAAAAACATAGAATAATTTAAGAAAAAATTATTCACAAACGGTCAAAAGTCCACCAAAGTTTCAAAGATTCTCAAATTAATGACCACAAACTCATAACATACATACATATTAATCGCAGGACACAGCGAAAAAAAGCCACCCTGTGAAAATAAGCTGCAGCTGTCAGTAAAATGATCACGGGGTGCACTAAAATCCTTGACACTGCTAGTATAAATGGCGATCGATTGATGTCGCTCTAGTTGTCGATAAGGTAGTATAAAAACAAACAAACAAAATAAAATGAATACATACTAAGTGAACATGATGGATATAAGCTAGCAATAATCTCAACGCAGCTTGGTGTAAGAGGTACACACTAAAATAAAATAAAATATACAATAAAATAAAATAAAATAAAATAAAATAAAATAAAATAAAATAAAATAAAATAAAATAAAATAAAATAAAATAAAATAAAATAAAATAAAAAAATAAAATAAAAAAATAAAATAAAATAAAATAAAATAAAATAAAATAAAATAAAATAAAATAAAATAAAATAAAATAAAATAAAACAAAATAAAATAAAATAAAATAAAATAAAATAAAATAAAATAAAATAAAATAAAATAAAATAAAATAAAATAAAATAAAATAAAATAAAATAAAATAAAATAAAATAAAATAAAATAAAATAAAATAAAATAAAATAAAATAAAATAAAATAAAATAAAATAAAATAAAATAAAATAAAATAAAGTAAAATAGACGAATTTAAGATAAAATAAAATAAGATAATGAAAAATTTAATGGCACAAAATTATTAAATTAAAGAAAAAGCGAATAATATAAATAAAATAAAATAAAGTAAAATTAAATAAAAAGAGTATGAAACAAATTAAAAAAAAAAAACAAAGCCCCCATCAACAACAATACTCGTTATCGCTTGCAACGCAAATATTTGATAAGCTTTACGATAATAATTCTATGAGCGATAACCGGAATCACTCATGAATGGCCGGATTTCATTCACTAAGTGTCGTCTTCCTCACGTGTTGTTTTGTTATTCTAAAATAATCGGAATGTGCGCACCGACAGTTAAACGTTTTATTACTTCCTGTAGTAATTTCTGTTGGGCGCAACCAAAATATTTGCACAAGCCGATACAAGATAAATACAAACTAATTAATACCAGCAGATATGAGTTAAAATTTATGAAGTGGGTAAGAAAAGTCATTTAAGTTATAAAACAATAAATTTATAGCTGTTTAAATATTTTTGTTTAGCAAATTATCTAAACTGATTAGGCTCACTTAGGACTTTAGGAAATTTTTCGAAGCAGTTTGTGAAAAGGTGTGTGTAATATGGGTAATATGTTTTCGGAATCTATTGTGGAATAATAATTAAATATTTATCAGTTCAAAGTATTTTTAGGAAAGTTTTCTAAGCCTAACGTAAAAAATAAAATAAAATAAAATTTAAAATAAATAAATAAATAAATGAGATTAAATAAAACAAACTTAAAAAATTAAATTAAAGACAAAATAAAATAACCACAAATGAGAAAAAATAAAACAATTAAAAAAAATCAAACAAAGTTTAACAAAAAAAAAAAAAAACACAGAAAACTAAAAAAAAAAAAATTAGTTAAAGAAAAGTTCAAATGTCTATAAATTAAACGCTCTGTTACTGTGGCAAAAATATCTATTTATTTTATAGTTTTTTGCGCCAAATTCGCACGACCTTAGCCATAAAGCGATCGTAGCTTACGACAGAATAAAGAAAAGCATAGAGGATATAAACAATTGAAAATTAATGAAATCAAAATCAAATACTGGTTGGCGTACCATTAACAATGTTGTTGCTATTGTTGCTGCCGCTGACAGCTAAACATAGCTACCGGCAACCGCAATTGTAGCACTAATTTATTGTTGCCGCAAGGTCACAGAAATTGCCCACAAACAACAACAAAGCAACAATACTACGAAAATAGCAACAATAAAAAAAAATACGATTGAGTGTAGTAATGAAATCGAAATTTGATCAAACTGCGTTATGGACAGGGAAAGGAACTATAATGAGTTTTATAATTGAAAACAAAAAATTATAAAGGTTAACTTTAAGTCAAATTTTTTCAGTTTTACAATAAAAGCCAGCTTTAAGTATGGTTTTTTTAACTGAAACTTTGTATTATGCTAAACTTTTATAATAAAAGTCCATTTTAAGAATTACTTTAAATAAGGTTTTGTTAACTCATTATCTGCACATTTATAATAAGAGGCAATTTTAAGAATTATTTTAAACTTACATATATATCCACTATAAGTCCAATTTTTGTGCTATTTTAAACTAACACAATAAAAGTCAACTTTAACTATTATTTAAAATTGTATATTAAAATTCAATTAAAGTATTCATTTCCATTTTTATAATAAAAGTCAACTTTAAGTAGAATTTTTTGCTTGTATAATAAAAGTAAACTTTAAATATTACTTTAAGCTTTTATAATAGTCGAATCTAAGTTTTATTTTAAACTTTTGGGACAAAAGCTAACTCTAAGTCAACTTTAAGGACCTATTACTTTAAACTTTCACGATAAAAGACAATTATATGATTTATTTAACCCTTTACTATAAAATCCAACTTTAAGTCGATTTTACTTCCTTCATAGTGAAAGCTGGCTTTAAGTATTACTTTAAACCAAGCATCGGCACCCCATAGATCTTAAGATCAGTCAAACAAGTTGGACTCATCACACAGACACGTTTCGCTCTTTGTTTACCAAATGATTTAGTCGTCGCTGGGCAAGGGGCGAAACCACATCGCGTAGGGGTGTCGCTTGTTTGGTCAGCGAATGTTAAAAATATAGTTCAGACGATCACAGCGCGTGTATAAGCGTTCTCACTTATACTCCGGCATTTACAAATCTGCCGACCCATGCTTTAAACTGTAACAATAGAAGCCAATTTTAACCTTTAAAATTAAAGTAAACTTTAAGTTTAATTTAAACTTGTCTAATAAAATTCATTTTTGGTATTTTTTGCCTTTTTCAATTAAAGTTAACTTAAAGTGTTGTTTCAAACCTTTACGGTAAAAGCCTACTCTAAGTCAACTTTAAGTACTACTTTAAAATTTTATAATAAAATTCAAATATAAGTATTACTTTGGACTTTTAGAATAAAATTGAACTCTAAGTTTATTATAAAATTTTATAATAAAAGTCCACTTTAAGTATTTCTTTAAACTTTTACAATCATAGTCTAAGTTATATTTTTAACTTTAACAGCAAAAGTCACCTTTAAGTCGATTTTTTAATTTCATAATAAAAGTAAACTTTAAGTTTTATTTTGAACTTTTACAGTAGAAGTCAACTTTAAGTCGAATTTAACTTTTTTAATTTTTTAATAAAATAAAATTCCATTCAGCCATGCTGTATTCAAATATAAAATATACACAATCTTTATGTATATAAAATATCGATCTCTGTTTTAAACTTCAGTAACAAAAATTTAGAAACAAAGCTTTTTTTGTGCGCATTCTGTGGCCATTTATGTACGACTCGTTTTGTTTTGGAAGATGCATTGCAAACGTCAATGCCAATAGAGTTGTTGCTGTTGTTGCTTTGTACTAAATTTTTGCAATACCCGTAAAGTTACCCAACTTACTTAAGAAAACTTAAAAAACTTGGCAATAACAAGTTTTCTTTTACTGCTTCACGCTTATTTAGAAGCTTATTCTTCTTCGTACCAAATTTTGTGGGATTAAATAATTTTATGGTTATTGCTAAAATTAATTTGTAATAATAAGCGGAAAATTAAAACGAAGTACAAGAAAAAAGAAACTCGAAATTAATATTTATAATTTGCATAAAAGTTTGCTAAGTAAACTTAAAACGGTTTCTGAAACTATGTTCTATTTTTTTCGTACCCAGTAAAGTGTGATCTGTGGTGAAGAAATTGATTTCGCTTTAAATATCATTTTTTCCTCCCTACTCCGCCCCTTTTCCCCCTTGGCGCTCAAATTATTGCTCGAATGCGTTTTTTTAGAATTTGCTCCGTCACTTGCAAAGTATATCGACAACAGCACCACCTAACGGTTAAAAAAAGCTTATTATACAATTAACTTACGTTTTACACATCAGCGCCATCATTCGAGCGACAATGTTTATTAGAAATATTTAGACCACACTGCCCACATGGTTTGTGAATAATAATCGAGTTTCGAAATAGATCAGCAAACAATGCTTCGAAATTTTTTGTTTCGAGCGCATATCCACTGCCTTCTTTAACCCATCGCATCTTCTATTCCATCACTTTTTCACTGTTTTCTCAATTTATTTTTCCATTTTCTACTTTGCCTCTTTCTTCCTCTTCTCGCATAGATTTTTCCGCGAACCTATGCAAAATTTTTAAATTTCCTCTGTAGTTTGCAAAATATATCGACAGTAGCACCGTCTAACAAGAATCAAAGAGTTCATTATCCAATAAGTCTATCTTTCATACATCAGCGCCACCTATCGAGTAAATGTAATTATTCGTAATATTTCGACCGCACTGCTAACTGTGGCTCTTTGTGAATAATAGTTAATCGTATTTCGAAATATGTCACCAAAAAATGGTTCGCCAACAGCACCCCTTATAGATTAAAAAGTTTTTTCTACAGTAAATATTACTGACAACAGCGCCACCTGTTGAGTAAATATGGCTGACAGGACGTTATCCTATAACGTTAAACGAGCTAAACTTGTATATGACTTGAATTTTTTGACAGATCTGGATGAAATTTTGAATATAGATTGTATGATTGATTCTAAGACTATCCAATGGAAGTTGCCACCTGGGGCGGTTTTCAGGGTTGCCACCCATCTGAACTTTTTTTAAATTGATTTCAAGACTATCCACTTGGGCGTTGCCACTTAGGGCGGTTTACAGGGTTGAGACCTATCTAATTTTTTCTGAAATATTGAGCAAGGTATGTTAATATGGGTATCAAATCAAAGGTACCTTCAGCCGCATACATCAGTAAAGTAGGGGGAGACCTAGCTCAGTACCGGTCATCTAGTAATTAAACACAATATATCTTAAAAAAATAAAATAAAATAATTTATTAAAGATATCATCCACCTATATTTGTTTCAATCAAATGACATTGGTTTTAAATAATTATCTGTCAATTAATTTATGAAAAATACTGATGAACCACCAAAGCGTAAAATTAATTACAGCAACATGCAGAGAGGCAACAACTTATGATCAGAAACTACATACATATGAAATAAAATTAAGCTAGTTTAAGTCAGGTATGTTACGGAACTTCGAATCCGATTACGAACATTCCGAACTTCCGACTTTTAAGAATCGGAGTAATAGCATAACTCGATTAGTAGCAAAATATCTTGAATTGTAAATATTTGGGAATTGCTCATCAATAAAGTTTGCCAAAAACGATTCCGGTTTCGATTAACCCCTGTAGCATTTAACTCCAACTAACTTAGTTTCGTAGCATCCCTGGTTAATATGATGCGTTGCTACTACAAAACGAAAAGCTTCATTACTTTGATATAAACTCGAACATGCCACCAACAAAGATAGAGGCAATCAAACACTTCGCCTTGCACACACGCAAGGGCTCATTTAACAATCAAAGAAGAATATTGTGGCCTTAGCAAAGTGTGTCTAACTTAAAAAAACCATTCAAGGTGTTTAAATTTTCGTCGATAAACTTTTCGTGACGCACTGCTTTTGAGATGAGCGAAAAATTATACAGTGCACCTTTGAAAAGTCAGAAAATATATTTTGAGTAGTGTGGAAATATTTTTTGTGCAGGAAATAGTTTTAAATGAAAAATAATAGCGTTTTCTTTTCTGCACGAAAATGACGCCCTCGCCGCATGCCCGCTAAAAGCCATGTTCTGTTGTAAAATGGGCATTACCTTCATAGAGGGCATCATTATCTTTTCGACCAAAACAAATCCCAACACCCAAAATTAAAAAATTGTTGAAATACTTTGGTTATAAATAATGCCACTAAGAAATTATAAATGAAGTTTTGAACAGGTGGCAACACTTTTTATACAATTTTTATTCGGTTTCCCATCTAAAAAACAGCCAACGAGAATTTAGAAGTTTTCAAAAACTACTTAAACAAGTTTGAAGTTTATGTACCACAGTGATTCGCGAACCCACTAGCACGACTGCGCAAGAGGAGCACCCAATATACTAGTTTCCGGAATATAACGCTTTTACTTGCGTAGATCGAATATCGCTGAAAGCTCAAATTGGCGAAGATGTGTGAACGCGCTTTAGCTATCATTAGTGTTTATTAGTATCTATGTTTTGTAAGTACCGGAAGCTCATTATATTTTTGTGCTTGTTTTTTTCGAATTTGATGTATTCATGTTCAAAGAAATTAAGATATTCATCAACATGCCAAACAAAATGGACAATCGTGCTATTGATTCGCGAACAAGATTAGCGTAAAGTTACGAAGGTTTAACCTACTTTGTGGAATCATAGTTATTGTAAATTGGTAACTATTAACAATAAAGACGTACTCAGTAGGGAGTAGAGTGTGATAATGATTAATGATTGGTTGAGGCAGCAGAATTTGATGGTAGAGGCTACCATTTTTCTTTTAGAAAATTTAGAAACAATGTTCTGTTTAAAAATTGTTTTTTTTTTTTTTATAACCGTCTCATCCTCTTTCGGGCCAGTTGTAAGAACAAGTAGGCGCCAGTGTAAGTAATTCACTCGAATTCTATGGAGAATACAACATACCATCCAACGAAAGACTTAAGACACGAACTTGTTTTCATAAACAAAATGCCATCGAACAAAAGACTTAAGGCACGAACTTGTTTTTTGATAAATATGCCAATAAAATCAATGCATCTTCCGATTATTATAAATCATGTTCGTAACAATTGCACCCATAAATTGAGACCCATTCACGTAAGTTATATCAGCATCATAAATAAAAGGGCACATAAACTTCAAAATAATAAGCCTTCAAAAGCGCCAAAACGTTTAAGGCAACTCATTTATAAAGCTGAAAATACAGTAGCTAATAAATTGACATTAAAGCACAACAGCAAAAACAACAACAACAAAAGCGCCTGTAACAAACAATCAACACCTACTGACCCAAGATTTGGAGAATAACAAATATGGAACGTTAAAAATTTGAAATTTTGCCACCCTACCACATTGCGGAGCTGTAGCTTTGTAGCTAGTGCTAAAGCTATAAAGAGAAGCAAAGACAAAAAACAACAATAACAAAGGCGACAGTAATAATTGAAAGTGAAAATAGGAAGTAGCCAACAAATGCTCACATATGTATGTGCTGACAACATTCCGACATACTACCAACAGCTGGCAAACGGTCTGGCAAATGTTTTGGCATTTTTGCTATTTGACAATGGCAGCTGTTGTTGCTATCATTGGTGTTTGTGTTGTTGTCATTGTTGAATGCCTTAAATGCCATACTTGCGTCCTGGTTACTACTATTTTGTAATTTGTGCGAATAAGTGATGCGCGGAGAAAAAAAAATATTTTCCTTTGCTTTGCAATAGTTTGTTTGCTTGCTACTAGCAGAATTCTTTTGTAAACATGTTGTAAAAGATTACACAGTAGAGTGATAAAACTCATTTGAAACTGAATCACCTGCTAGAGTAAGTAGTAGAAGCTGCATTCGGGAGAAAGTTGAAAAGGGTTTCGCTAGGGCAGTCGTCGGTCTCTTTTGCAACTCGATTCATAAAAGAATTCGTCTATTGTTGCTTGTTAGTGTTGTTACTTTTTGTTGATATTATTGCTTGTTGCAAGTGGAATTGCTGTTTTCGTATAACGACAGCCGTTGGCATGTCCAAATAAATCGCATTTTACCAACTTCATATGTTTATGTATTCATGCTGATGGCCAACTGTTACGGTTCGTTGTTATGGTTACGTTTTGCAATGGTAAAGCAATGTTGTTTTTTTTTTTTTGCTACACATACATACCTAACGACATAGTTGTGTACAAAGAAAACATCTGGAATGCTACCATAAATTAGCATTTGAATTTGGTGATTAGATAAGTTTTTGTAATGATGAGTGGAAATGGCAATGTAACAGTAATAAGATGCCTTTCCGGCAGCTCTGGTTGTGTCTGTTGTTGTTGATGCAGCTATTAGTAATATGTCTGGCTGCAATTTAATTTCTTCAGAGTATTCTACACCTGTTGCAGTCAGGCATAGTAAAAGGTTTTGAAAATTAAGTGGAACATAAAACAAAAGGCACGGGCAGAAGAGATAGAAAACTATCCACGAAACTATCGGTAGAAGATGGTTTTAATAAAATAAAATACAATAAAAAATAAAAAAAAATAAAATAAGAAAAGATAAAATAAACAAAAAAAAAAAGAAAAAAATATGCAAAAAATTAAATACAATAAAATAAAATAAAATAAAACAAAAGAAAAAAAAGTAAAATAAAAAATAAAATAAAAAATAAAATAAAATAAAATAAAATAAAATAAAATAAAATAAAATAAAATAAAATAAAATAAAATAAAATAAAATAAAATAAAATAAAATAAAATAAAATAAAATAAAATAAAATAAAATAAAATAAAATAAAATAAAATAAAATAAAATAAAATAAAATAAAATAAAATAAAATAAAATAAAATAAAATAAAATAAAATAAAATAAAATAAAATAAAATAAAATAAAATAAAATAAAATAAAATAAAATAAAATAAAATAAAATAAAATAAAATAAAATAAAATAAAATAAAATAAAATAAAATAAAATAAAATAAAATAAAATAAAATAAAATAAAATAAAATAAAATAAAATAAAATAAAATAAAATAAAATAAAATAAAATAAAATAAAATAAAATAAAATAAAATAAAATAAAATAAAATAAAATAAAATAAAATAAAATAAAATAAAATAAAATAAAATAAAATAAAATAAAATAAAATAAAATAAAATAAAATAAAATAAACTAAAATAAAATAAAATAAAATAAGATAAAATAAAATAAAATAAAATAAAATAAAATAAAATTAAATAAAATAAAATAAAATTAAACAAAATAAAATAAAATAAAATAAAATAAGATAAAATAAAATAAAATAAGATAAAAT
>CAXKVI010000001.1:153790193-153832693 GCA_964058755.1 Campiglossa producta
TTTGCAAGGTTGCCACCTATTTGAATTATGCGTATTAAACAAAAGCAGTTAACTTCTGACCAATCTCTTTTCTTATTTAGGATTAAGTGTAGCCAGTACTCCTAAAGCAATTCAATGTTGCAGACGCCAGTATAAGATGCTATAAATTACTGATCCACAAAAGCGTAACTAAAACTTTCGAACTTTTGCGCGCACGCAACGTCGGTTATGTAAGTATAAAGCACCAACAAAGCTTGCTACAAAAGATCATCTCTGCATTAACCGAAATTTTTCAAAACATACCCAGACTAACTAATAGTAAACATTACACACTATGCAAACATATTACAGCTAGACCCCGCGCTTCACTCGAATGGCAAAGACTGTGCAAAATTCAAATTTACGCATGCGCACTGAAACCGTCGATTACACAAAGAAATTTAATTCATGTGCAGCTAAAAAGAAAAAAAAAAAAAAAAAAAAAAAATATAAAATCAAACAAAAAACACCGCCTAAGCAGAAAATTAGCAAACTCGCTCTTTAATTGCCAGCGAATGCAATAAAATTAGGAAAATTCAAACAAACGAAAATGTGAAAAGCAGCAAAGCGTTCAACTAGATTTGATTTTTTTGTGCGGCTCTGTGCTGCAACGGGTTTTTGTTGCTGTTGTTTCATTCATTGCAAATTACGCAAAACGAATGGCGGCTACGCACTTAATTATCGCTTTTTCCGCTTTTACGCGCGCGCTGAAGTTTTCCGCGCGTTTGCTGCTTGGAAGTGGTTTTCACAGTAGTGCCTTCGTGGAATGAAATATGTGTGACAAGTTGGAAAATGCAAGCAAGGCAAACAAGGGACAAATGCTGTGGCAGCAACAACAATGGCACCTGCTCATAAGCAATGCGAGAAGGCCAAAAGACGCAATAAATGTTGCAAGTTTAGCACTAAAATAGTTAAATTATCTCGGGTATGGTAACATATGTACATGCGTGCCTCAATAAAGCAACAATAAATGTATGTATGGGAATATGTGCATTAGACCGTTTTAGAAAAGTCATCACTGCACTACTTTCTTTCGCTTTCTAGTTAGATGTTGCCACTCATAACGAGATTTTGCATGGTTGCCACCTGTGTGAATTTTAAAACAAACAAGTTTTGCATATATAGATAGTATGTTTGCTTCTAAGACTATCCACTTAGAGTTGCCACTTGGGGCGGTTTACAGGGTTGTCACCTATCTAAATTTTTTAAATTATAGAAATGAAAGGTATTTTCGGCGTTATACTAAACTATTTTTAAGTAGGGTTGCCACCTTGCCGCAATATATTTGTATATCCGGTACTATCTCGAGAACCGGTTAGCCGATTTGGATGAAATTTGGCATATATATAGTATGATTGATTCTAAGACTATTGACTACTGAGGTTGTTACGTGCGGGTTTTGCACTGCCTTCATACCGTTACTCTCCTTATTGTTGCATGCCCCATACATCTAGTCTTCTTTATGTTGCATGCCCCATGCCACTAATCTCCTTACTATGGCATGCCCCATGCCTCTACTCTTCTGTATGTGGCAAGCCCCACGTAGCCACTCTCCCTAATGTTGCATGCCCCATGCCTCTAATCTTCTTTATGTTGCATGCCCCATGCCACTAATCTCCTTACTATGGCATGCCCCATGCCTCTACTCTTCTGTATGTGGCATGCCCCACGTAGCCACTCTCCCTCATGTTGCATGCCCCGGTAGTCTAGCAGGTATGCTTGCTTCACACGCGAACTAGCTCGCCGGACTGTGGGGTGGTTCTCAGACCCCGGGACACACTAACCGCACCATACAAAAAAAATTCATACCTGACTGTATCACTTCGCATGGGTAGGGGGACGTTCACACTCCTTCAGATGCCCGCCCTCGGCCAAAGGTGTTATTTTGGCCGGCCACTCATTACCCACCCATCCATGGTCAGCAGTGGCTAATGGGTTAAGCTGACCCCAATACAAATCCCCCCTTTACCCCCTCAGAATTTCCCTCTCCCTGTCATCGTCCGGTCCGTCTGTCCACACCGCATCTGAAAGAAGAAGCACTTAATTTCAAATATAAATCAACAAGGCATATTTATTACAAACAATATTATCTTTAATGTGTATGTGGGTCCATGAGTGGACTTGTATGTAGTTATAAATGTGTCTATAACCTCGCCCTTATACGAGGGTGGAGTTAACCCTTACAATTACAAAAAAAACTTATATTTCTACAGGACCCTTATGTAGGTCTTTGATGCGCTCTTCGTGCGCTGAGTAAATATAATCGAGAAAAGAAATGTTTGATATAGGCATCTTATCCTAACGGCTTAGGTGTCTATATATAGAATTCATGATAATGTACAAGTATCGCAATGTAAATGTGTGGAGTGTATAGTCACTGTATCTTAACGACTAGTGGGAGTGCATGTGAGAGGGAGTCGGCGGACCAAGGCTCAAACGCACACTCGGTGGTACTATTAATCTAACTTGGTCGAATCGACTCACTTATACCCCCATGCAGACCCCCCCTTAAAACTTAAGTGTATACAGACCTAATGGTTAGGTCCTGGAATGCCCTTCACGAGCTCAAAATGACTATTATAGCCCAACTCGGACTTAGCTATTGAACCTTAATTACTTAGGTTTATTCTAATTGACAATTTATAAGTATTTAAATGTATGTGCTGGCGCTTGTGAATCTACATCATGTATACATAGGTACTATGCATATTCCATTACTAGGTAGAGTGCACGTGCGCGAGTGCCGGCCGGACCCCGTCACACCTTACACAGGTGGCCTTACTAATTCCCTGGGTTGGTCCGGTCCGACCCACTTATACCCACCTGCACCTCCCTAGTAATGTACGAGAGAGTTAATGTGAAACCTGAATGGGTTTTCAACCTTACAGTATTGGTCTTTCTAAATTATAAGAGCCGGTACTTGTCGTGTGTGCCTATGCACAATGAAACCCAACCAATTAATACTTTCTGTCCCCGCCCTGGCCTACAAGACGTCTTGTGTTAGGGGGTGGGAAAAACGGAGTTTACGTTTACGATCAGTACATGCCCTTATGTACACATTTAAATTACAATTTTATAGACCGCTAATGGTCTTGAATAGAACTTAGTCACACTATAGTGCGTCACCCAAATCTCGCTACTCTAGCTGGCATACACTACCACCTTTTAAATACACACACCTAGTCGTACATAGGGCACTGAACAAATTTTAATACCCTTATAAACTTTATATACCCGCCCCCTCTTGTTCGAGTGGGTACACGGGTCTGATATCTAAAATTTACAGTGTTAAATACCTACTCACTACACACTACATTAAAACTAAGAAACCTGGCCTTCGACTGTTGTTGTTGGGGATTTTCTCCTTTGATGCTAATGGTGGTGGTGTTGGATGGTTGGATGACCGCTCCTATCCGTGCCCCCGTGGCCGGAGTTGCTGGTGGTGGTACTGGTGGCGACTAGGTTGTTGTTGTGTGGGCCTGCCGGCGCCAATATGGTAGCGCGTAAATGGCGCTGGTATACAGCTCGATGGCGGTGCTATCTAGCGGTGGCCCTTCGGCCGGACGTGTGATTGGTGGTACTTGCCTCTGGCCACCCGTAGCCGTGGCTCGGGAGGCGGTAGTAGTGGTGGTAGTTACCTTTTAACGGCGGTGGTGGCGGTGGTAGCTACCTTTTAACGGCAGTGGTGGCGGTGGTAGCTACCTTTTAACGGCGGTGGTAGCTACCTTTTAACGGCAGTGGTGGCGGTGGCAAAGGTAGTGGTCCACTTATTGCGGCGGTAGTATTCTGCCTATGAGGCAGCCTGTTGTTGGCTCTGGCTTGTGCCAATATAACCTGGTTGGTGGCAAAAATTGTTAACCGGGTGATGATATCGCCCCCCCCAAGTGGTGATGTGGTGCGTATTGTGTCGCCGCTAGTGCACCGATGCGGAAAACTGCACCTAAACAACACCGCTTACAATTCCACGCTGCTGACGTACTAAGAGTATACGGGATATACGTAGATCCCGGGTATCTTTCCGGATCACTGGGATTTTCCTGGATCCCTTGAAGTTTCTGGAACACACTTCCACTCGCCTCGACTGCTGCTGATAAAAAGGCCGGAAACCGGACATGCTGACGTTAGCTGCGGTTTTTAACACCCGACATTTGCTGACGTGGCATGACAATTGCTGACGTTTAACGACGTTTAACGGAAGCGTTCGGAGACTTGGGTTGCCAGATCGCGTACTTAACTTACGTGCCACCGGTGAAAGTGACATGACCGTAACAGGGCGAGCGCTGCAGACAGCCTCGGGTTGTCCAGGCGTTCGAAAGACCGGTCATCTAGGTACCCGTCCTTTCCCTATCGTCGAAGGTCCTTGGCATGATAGATTCCTACGGAGCGTCCAGCCGAGTCTCCGAGCTCGTACAGCGCGTTCCCTTTGGATGCCAGTACTATCGACCGAAGATATTTTGGAGCGAGCTTGGCATTGTATCCGTCCGCGGCGTTGCTCAGCTTAAAGTTCCGACGATACACAATTTCGCCTTCCCGATACCTCACTGGGCGAGCTCTGGTGTTGTACGTTAGTTGACCCTTTTTATACGCCACCTCCAAGCTTTGGATCAACCTCTGCCGGATCAGCCACGCACGATCTCCTCTATGCAGTATTTCCATGTCGCTTTCCCTCAAGGACTCCAGACGTCTCAGGATCTCGTAGGCACTCCCATGCTGCACCATAGTCTGTCCGAATACAGCTTTATACGGCTCCATCTGAATAGCCTCATGCATGGCACTCCGCAAGGCAAACGCTGCCAGCGATAAGTGCTGATCCCAACAACTCTGATCCGCGTTTGCAATATACGTTCGAAGAATGGCTAATAGCGACCGATTGACCCTCTCGGACGCGTTCGCCTGTGGCGCATAGTGCGCGGTCTTGATATGCTCTACCCCGTAAGTTCTCAAGAACCCCTCGAACAAGTCCGAGACGAACTGCCTTCCGTTGTCCGAGTGTACTGTCTCAGGTACCCCAAAAACGTGGAATATCTCGCATTCGAGGTATTTGACTACTTCTTGCGCAGTGGCCTGCTTCATGGGCTTAAAGAAAATGAATTTTGTTAGGTGGTCTAATACCACCAATATACACGTATTTCCGGATCTCGAGCGCGGGTATGGTCCACAAAAATCAACGTAAAGTCTCTGAAACGGCCTTTCGGTCCTGAACCGGTCAACCATTGGCGGTCTCGAGGGGGCATTCGGCGCTTTTGAGCACTTACAAATCTCACATCTCGCGACGAAGTCTCGTACCGCTCCTACCATACCTGGCCAGAAAAACTTGCTTTTCAATCGATACAAGGTCTTTGCGGTTCCACCATGACCAGCTGTTTGATCCCCATGCGCGTTTTCCAGTAATGCCTGCCTTAACCCGTCTGGAACCCACACTCTCCACGTCGACTCTTCTGTTTCCTGCGCGGTCCTAGGAAGCACCCTCTTATATACTACCCCGTCTCTAACCCGTAGATCGGGCAGCCTCGCGGCGTTCTGCTCGATATTGCGCTTAAGCAAAACATACCCGTCGCTTGTAAACTCTGGTGACTCAAAATCAATCTCGCTGGCAGTTCCTAACGCACCTATACCGTCCATATGCATCCTACTCAGCGTATCGGGGACTATGTTTTGGGATCCCTTCCGGTGTTCCACCTTGAAGTCAAAAGCTTGTAGCTTCAAGCTCCACCTGGCTAAGCGACCGGAGAGATCCTTTTGCCCCATGAGCCATTTCAGACTCATATGGTCGGTGATTACGGTAAACGGGAGACCTTCCACATATGCTCGGAACTTTTTTATGCTGACGACCGCGGCTAAGCACTCTAACTCCGTGATGGTATAGTTGCGTTGCGCGGAGTTAAGTTTCTGAGACATGAAAGCGATGGGTCTCTCGTTGCCCTCGTCGTCCCTTTGGAACAACACACTTCCTATACCTTGCGTCGACGCGTCGCATTGGATGAAGAACGGCTTAGCAAAGTCGGGGTTAACCAAGACTTCGGTAGAGGTGAGCGCGGTTTTCAATTTCTCAAATGCCTGCACCGCTCCCTCTGTCATACTAAATGTCTTCGCCTTGCGCAAGCATTCCGTCATAGGGGCTGCCACCGTCGCGAAATTTGGTATAAACCTCCTATACCACCCACACATGCCAAGAAAACGACGCAGTTGTTTGATCGTGATTGGAACCGGAAACTCGACAATGGACTTTACTTTCTCTGGGTCCGTCTTCAACTCCCCTTGCCCCACGATAAATCCCAAATACCTCAGCTCCTTTTGGCAAAATTTCGATTTCTTCAGGTTGATGGTTAGACCTGCATTGGCCAGACAATCGGCAACTTCTGCTAGATGCCGCAAGTGCGTTTCGAAGTCTGGGGAACATACCAACAGGTCGTCTATATATACGAAGACGTGTTCTCTTAAGCGCGACGGGATCACCTTATCCATCAATCGGCACAGGCGTTGAGGAGCGTTGCACAATCCGAATGGCATTACTTTGAACTGATAAAGAGGTCGCCCCGGGACTGTGAACGCAGTCTTCTCTCTCGAGGATTGTTCCAGCGGTATCTGCCAAAACGCGTCCTTGAGATCAATCCCCGAGATGAAGTGCGTTTCACGTAGCCGCGCCAATATCCCTTCGATATGAGGCGTCGGGTACGCGTCTTTCTTTGTGCGTTCGTTTAGTTTCCTCATATCAACACACAATCGTTTTTTCCCCGGCTTCTCCACTAGCACAATCGGAGAGCTCCACGCACTGTTGCTTTCTTCGATGACATCAAGGGCCAGCATACGGTCGATTTCTTCATACGCGTACTTTTGTTTTACCGGTGACATGGGGTAGTGGCGCTGCTTTATCGGTATCGTCTCATCCGCTACCTCAATGACGTGTTCAATAACATGCGTTCGGCCTAATCCTAAGTCCGCGAACGACGGAAAGAGCTTCGTCACGCGCTCCAAATCTTGGGTCTGGGCTGCGGACAACTCAAGCTGTCCCTGGGTATCCAGTTCTGAGATCACCATCGGTGCCACTCCGAAGGCGTCCCAGAAATCGATGCCCAGGTACAGCTCTTGTTTCAGACTCGGAACCAAATAAAGCGTTAGAGGTTTTGTTTTGCCTCTCCAGGTTACCGAGACGTCGATTTTTCCTACCACGGCTTGCGCCTTCCCATCCGCGGTTTTCAAGTTGTCATTTAATCTCCGCAGCTTACTTCCCATCTTCTGTTCCCAATCGCGCGCCACAGACCCCAGACAACTTATCGACGCCCCACTGTCCAATAAACCTTGTATGCTGGTACCCTCGATGACCACCTGAGTGTACGGCCGATTATCATTGGAGTCGCGAATCACCGTCGCCACAATTGACCGCGCCTCGCACCGTCTTTCCCGCGCGCGCCGTCGCAACCCCAGAATTTTCCGCCATTTGCTGCTTGGTTTGCCTTCCGGTTTTGTTGTACTAGACTCCCCACTCACGGTCTCCACTTCCTGTGCTTCTCCGAAGATTCGTCTCCTTGCTGCGTCGTATCGGTCCTGCCGCTCCTTCAGCGTTAGGTGAGGAATTAATCCGCGCGTTGGCTCAGCTCGTTTATTTGTCAAAATGGTATGTTTATTATCTAAAAAAAATGTATTGTTTTGTCCGGTTGAAATTGTTTGGTTCAGATCGTTATGATCGGTCCAGTCGAGATTTGTGGGTTTTACTTCTCCGGGGTCGCACGGCGTTGGCAAGGCTCCCGGATCTTCTCGCCGCCCCTCTGGTTTCCCGACTGACAGTCCTCGCATAGCTGTCTACTTGATTTGTTGCATTTATAGCAGATCATGCTATGTATACGGCCGTCGCAGCAGGCAGTGTCCATCTTCTTAGTCGTCAGTCCTTCCCGACTCACTCCTGTCGACTCCTTACGCGCCGTCCTGTCCCTCGGTCGATGAAAGGCTTCCAATGCCTCCGGTGGCTCTTCATCATCGGCGTCCATCTCGTCAATCGCCTTCCTGCGCGCTGGCTTCGTTTCGAATTCCGCGAGATGCTTTTCTGCTCTGCGGCACTCCTTTCTCAGCTCTTCCAGTGAAGTGATTTGGCAGCCAAAGATTAGATTCTTGATGCGCGGCCTCAAGTTGCGACGCATTAGGTTGACCAAACTCAATTCCGGCAGCCTCGTCCGCATGGTAAGCTCCAGCCCTCTAACTTCCGCGTAATACTCCTCGAACTTCTCGTTGTACCCTTGTTTCCTCTCGTTCATGGCCTGGCGGATCTCTTCATCGCAGTCGGCCCTGCGGAAGTGCTCTACCATTGCCGCTCGGAAAGCTTGAAAATCAATTACGCTATCTTCCGGGTGTTCTTCGGTATATAGCCAATACCACTCCTGCGCTTGACCCTCGAGCAGTAAGTGGAAGTTGGCGTATAAATCCGGCGACGAGATGTTGTGCTTCTTCCGCAGGGTATCGACACGAAATAGAAACCGCTCGATAGGAATTGCTTTGGAACCACCATCGAATTTGAGGTGCCAGTCCCGTATCGCCTTCGTTGCACCCCTTTCGGGCCGCGCACCCCCCAAGTCATGTCTGCGCTCCGGGTTCGCCATCGTTAACCTGCGACTTGTGCCTGTTCTGTGCTCACGCCCTGTTTGGTCCAGCGCGCTCGCGCCAACGTCTTGACTATTCACCTCGCGTTCCGCTTCCAACACCCAATCGCCACGCGTGTGTGATGCGCGCTGACGCGCGTCCGCGCTTTCATACCGCGCTGCTGCGCGCTCACGAGCGCCTTCTACTTCCAGCTCGGATAGCCTGCCTGCCAAACCTTTCATCTCCCTCTTGAGGGTCTGCACTAACCCGTTCACCGCTTCTGTGGTCGAGCGACTCACCTCCAACTGGTGTTGAACGAACATCAGCTCAAATTTTTCCATGAAGTCACTGCTAAATGTGCTAGGTGCCGCTGCCTTCGGACTATCCCCAGGATCTTGCCTCTCTGCCTCTTCCTTCGATGCTGTAGACCGTGCGCCTGCTCCTGCTTCTTCGTTATCCTCATCACTGTCCCTGCCGCGCCCTTCTCCAACCCCCTCGTCGCGTTGCTCTTCGATCTGTTGGACGTTGTCGTTGGACCCCATGTCGAGTGCCTCCATTGTTGTCAAATCAATCGCGTTGGGTGCCCCCACAGCGATCTTCTCACTTCTAAGTCCCTGCTTTTTCCGTGGACCAGGCATTTAGTGCGAAATTGTAAATTAAAAAAAATACCAATTCGACGCGCTTGCTTCTAGTTGAAGGGCGCGCGTGCCCCACTTGAATACGCGGTGATGTGTTTCGTCGATGCGCGACCCCCAAGTACGGTGCAGCGCCAGGTATTACTCGATGATCCTTGACCCTCGGATCACCAAGATATAAACGCACGGGATGCAATATTTTGGTTGACTCGAAGAGGTTTGAAAGGAAGAAAAAAACCAAAATTACCAAAAGATAACTCTAAGCTTTGCGTTTACCCGCGTGGTATTGGTGCGCGCTCGATAGAAAATGTGTACAGCTAGGCGATACCTTGTCGTCGGATCGCTGCAGGATTATGCCGATGAAGGAACGCCAATCGCAGAAGTAGCCGCGGATGAACCAAAAAAAAATTTTAACAACAAAAAAAATTATGACCCCAGGTCCAGAACTATGTAAATATTGGTCGTCTTTCCGAGAAGGATACCTTCACTCGGATCGTCGAATGAAAAATGTCATATGAAATAAACGTGCTTTATAAACGTGGTAATAAAACGTAAATAAAAAGTTAAAAATCAAAAATAATAACGAAATTAGACAGTGTCCTCCTTTCTAGATGCGGTGTCCGTCCGCCCCAACGTCGTCCGTCGTTCCAGTCCCCCCTTCTATAATATTCCCCCGCAGTTGTAGATACCGTTAGATGGCGTTGTCCTAGCCCACTAAGCTACCCGGACAACTACGCCCCCCTTTTCGAAATCCCTCCACGAGCACTATCATCCGCACATTTCCGTAGCAAAACGAGATACCCGTGGACCCGATTCCTGATGGGTGAGGTCAGCGCCCTGCCACTATTGTCCGGCTTGACCCTCACCAAAACAAGTTGGCAGACCCCTGCACCCCACCTCACCTTACCCCCCCTACATCACCACTTTTGATCGGCTATTGGCAGCCAAGTCAAGTTGCTAATGCAAAAAAAATAGGAAAGTTAAGAAAACGTTCGAAAATAGAAATTGATGTATATCTAGGATACGAAAAAGTCCCAAACCCCCGAAATGTTGAAATGATGTAAAACTTCAAAGGTGTGATACTACCCCCCCATGCGTGTCCGAAAAATAAACAAAACTTGAATCACTAAGGCTCCACTAGGCTGTGGGCCCCACGTTGGGCGCCATTTCTGTTACGTGCGGGTTTTGCACTGCCTTCATACCGTTACTCTCCTTATTGTTGCATGCCCCATACATCTAGTCTTCTTTATGTTGCATGCCCCATGCCACTAATCTCCTTACTATGGCATGCCCCATGCCTCTACTCTTCTGTATGTGGCAAGCCCCACGTAGCCACTCTCCCTAATGTTGCATGCCCCATGCCTCTAATCTTCTTTATGTTGCATGCCCCATGCCACTAATCTCCTTACTATGGCATGCCCCATGCCTCTACTCTTCTGTATGTGGCATGCCCCACGTAGCCACTCTCCCTCATGTTGCATGCCCCGGTAGTCTAGCAGGTATGCTTGCTTCACACGCGAACTAGCTCGCCGGACTGTGGGGTGGTTCTCAGACCCCGGGACACACTAACCGCACCATACAAAAAAAATTCATACCTGACTGTATCACTTCGCATGGGTAGGGGGACGTTCACACTCCTTCAGATGCCCGCCCTCGGCCAAAGGTGTTATTTTGGCCGGCCACTCATTACCCACCCATCCATGGTCAGCAGTGGCTAATGGGTTAAGCTGACCCCAATACAAATCCCCCCTTTACCCCCTCAGAATTTCCCTCTCCCTGTCATCGTCCGGTCCGTCTGTCCACACCGCATCTGAAAGAAGAAGCACTTAATTTCAAATATAAATCAACAAGGCATATTTATTACAAACAATATTATCTTTAATGTGTATGTGGGTCCATGAGTGGACTTGTATGTAGTTATAAATGTGTCTATAACCTCGCCCTTATACGAGGGTGGAGTTAACCCTTACAATTACAAAAAAAACTTATATTTCTACAGGACCCTTATGTAGGTCTTTGATGCGCTCTTCGTGCGCTGAGTAAATATAATCGAGAAAAGAAATGTTTGATATAGGCATCTTATCCTAACGGCTTAGGTGTCTATATATAGAATTCATGATAATGTACAAGTATCGCAATGTAAATGTGTGGAGTGTATAGTCACTGTATCTTAACGACTAGTGGGAGTGCATGTGAGAGGGAGTCGGCGGACCAAGGCTCAAACGCACACTCGGTGGTACTATTAATCTAACTTGGTCGAATCGACTCACTTATACCCCCATGCAGACCCCCCCTTAAAACTTAAGTGTATACAGACCTAATGGTTAGGTCCTGGAATGCCCTTCACGAGCTCAAAATGACTATTATAGCCCAACTCGGACTTAGCTATTGAACCTTAATTACTTAGGTTTATTCTAATTGACAATTTATAAGTATTTAAATGTATGTGCTGGCGCTTGTGAATCTACATCATGTATACATAGGTACTATGCATATTCCATTACTAGGTAGAGTGCACGTGCGCGAGTGCCGGCCGGACCCCGTCACACCTTACACAGGTGGCCTTACTAATTCCCTGGGTTGGTCCGGTCCGACCCACTTATACCCACCTGCACCTCCCTAGTAATGTACGAGAGAGTTAATGTGAAACCTGAATGGGTTTTCAACCTTACAGTATTGGTCTTTCTAAATTATAAGAGCCGGTACTTGTCGTGTGTGCCTATGCACAATGAAACCCAACCAATTAATACTTTCTGTCCCCGCCCTGGCCTACAAGACGTCTTGTGTTAGGGGGTGGGAAAAACGGAGTTTACGTTTACGATCAGTACATGCCCTTATGTACACATTTAAATTACAATTTTATAGACCGCTAATGGTCTTGAATAGAACTTAGTCACACTATAGTGCGTCACCCAAATCTCGCTACTCTAGCTGGCATACACTACCACCTTTTAAATACACACACCTAGTCGTACATAGGGCACTGAACAAATTTTAATACCCTTATAAACTTTATATACCCGCCCCCTCTTGTTCGAGTGGGTACACGGGTCTGATATCTAAAATTTACAGTGTTAAATACCTACTCACTACACACTACATTAAAACTAAGAAACCTGGCCTTCGACTGTTGTTGTTGGGGATTTTCTCCTTTGATGCTAATGGTGGTGGTGTTGGATGGTTGGATGACCGCTCCTATCCGTGCCCCCGTGGCCGGAGTTGCTGGTGGTGGTACTGGTGGCGACTAGGTTGTTGTTGTGTGGGCCTGCCGGCGCCAATATGGTAGCGCGTAAATGGCGCTGGTATACAGCTCGATGGCGGTGCTATCTAGCGGTGGCCCTTCGGCCGGACGTGTGATTGGTGGTACTTGCCTCTGGCCACCCGTAGCCGTGGCTCGGGAGGCGGTAGTAGTGGTGGTAGTTACCTTTTAACGGCGGTGGTGGCGGTGGTAGCTACCTTTTAACGGCAGTGGTGGCGGTGGTAGCTACCTTTTAACGGCGGTGGTAGCTACCTTTTAACGGCAGTGGTGGCGGTGGCAAAGGTAGTGGTCCACTTATTGCGGCGGTAGTATTCTGCCTATGAGGCAGCCTGTTGTTGGCTCTGGCTTGTGCCAATATAACCTGGTTGGTGGCAAAAATTGTTAACCGGGTGATGATATCGCCCCCCCCAAGTGGTGATGTGGTGCGTATTGTGTCCCCGCTAGTGCACCGATGCGGAAAACTGCACCTAAACAACACCGCTTGCAATTCCACGCTGCTGACGTACTAAGAGTATACGGGATATACGTAGATCCCGGGTATCTTTCCGGATCACTGGGATTTTCCTGGATCCCTTGAAGTTTCTGGAACACACTTCCACTCGCCTCGACTGCTGCTGATAAAAAGGCCGGAAACCGGACATGCTGACGTTAGCTGCGGTTTTTAACACCCGACATTTGCTGACGTGGCATGACAATTGCTGACGTTTAACGACGTTTAACGGAAGCGTTCGGAGACTTGGGTTGCCAGATCGCGTACTTAACTTACGTGCCACCGGTGAAAGTGACATGACCGTAACAAGGTCTTGCCACTTGCGGGGTATTACAGGGTTGCCACCTATCTCATTTTTTTTATATTGAGTAATATAAGCCAATATGGGTATCAAATGAAAGGTATTTTCGGCGGCATGCCAACTAAAATATTTTCTAGGGTTGCCTCCTTACCGCAGAATATCCGGTAATATCTCGATAATCGCTTAACCGATTTGGATGAAATTTGGGATGGAAAAGGTTTGTTTGATTCTAATAAGGCCGATACTTTAGCGCAAATTCCGGCTTAACTCCGATTTTGGGAGTTAACTTGAGCATAATCTTCATTATAAACTCCCAAAAATGAAGAAGATTTGAGCAGATTTCAGAAAACGAAATTACGATTTAACCGCTACTGTCACCGATAAATAAACAAAAATTGCAAGGAATTCTACCAAAATTACGATTTTATCGCTACTGGACACTAGATGTAACCAAAAAATAAACAATCTTCAGCGACATCTAGTTTAAACCGCAAGGAATAAAACCAAAACACTAGATGGCGCCGATTGTTAATCTTGAATTTTGTGTGTGTCGAGGTTGAATTTGGATATGATTAAAGAAGATTTATTGGAGATAATCTCCGTGTGTGTATCCACAGCATAAGACTATGCGTGTTGCCACTTGAGGGGGTATTAGAGGGTTGACACCTATCTCATTTTTTTTGTATATTGAGTAAGATAAGCCAATATGGGTATTAAATGAAAGGTATTTGCGGCGCCATGCCAACTAAAATATTTGTAAGTAGGTTTTGTTTGGGATCATTTTGAGTTCAATTTTGGATCATTATTTTAGGTTAATTTTCGAATCAATTTGAGATCATTTCATTTTGGGATCATTTTGGGTTCAATTTATTGTCATTTTCGGATCGTTTTGGGATCTTTTTAGGGGCGTTTTGGGACTATTTTGGACTGCTTGACCGAATTCGATGAAATGCTTGATTTTAAGACTGTCCAATTGGGTGTTGCCACTTTGGGCGGTTTACAGGGTTGAGACCTATCTAATTTTTTCTGAAATATTGTGCAACGTATGCCAATATGGGTGTCAAATCAAAGGACCCTTCAGGCGCACACCAACCATGTTTTCGAAAAAATGTGTTGGATAGTAGACATACTTCATTCTAAGATTTTCTACTTGGATTTGAAGAAACATTAGCATCGTTGAGGGTAAGACTCGATCATTATATAGAGTTTGTAGCTTGGCAAAAAAGGTTACAATAAAACTTTTTTTTTAAACGGTCTAATGAGAATACGCATGCCACAAATTGCATTCGTAACAAATTGCTGAAGATTTTTGTTGTTGTTGCTGCACTATTTGTACATTTTGCAACATTATGAACTGTTTTGACTTTTGTCCACACTTGTGCTTCTTGTTTTACACTTTACATGCATACACAAACGTACGCATTGGTGCGTTAATATATTTATTTAATGATCATTGCGAATGTAGACTAAACAGGCTGTAAGTGGTATGGTCAGCTGTCAGTTGGTTAGTTGGTTAGTGCGTTTTTAGCTGCTTACTCATTGACTTATTCATTCATTCACTCAATAATTTTCTTACCCAATCATTTATTCAATATGCGAGTGCGTGGAAAATGCAAAAGGAATTAGGCATTGTTAGATCTAGGGTTGCCATTCGAACTTATAATTTATATAATTTTTGATTATCCGTTTTTAGCTTGAAAATTACTTTTTCCATATGGATATGATTTTGAATCATTGAAGTAAATCAACTAAGCTCTCCCTCTCTGTCGCGCTGGCTGCTTTTTTTTATTATTGTCGCTATGTTTCAACTATTCCCTTAAATCGCTCGCGAATCTTCGGATTGTTCAACATTGAAAATTGGCAACATGTTTTTTTGTTTTTCTTAGAAGCCAAAGTGAACGACTTAAAATAGCGTTGATACATAACAAAACATACAATTAAAAATAAAAACAAGAAACTACGAAAACAAAAAAAAAAAACATTTGAAGAAGTCGCTAGCAAATTGCCGTTCGATTCAACAACAAACCTAAATTCCGTTCATCTTTGCGCCGAGGCAAGCAGCTTTGAGTTAAGCTTTCAAAATGTTTGTTAATGCCATTTTCATGCTTTCGATTTCTCATATTGGGCATTTGTTGCAGCTATTTGAGTATAATAATAGCATTTTCGAGACATACATTCAAACGTACATAATCATGTTTTTAAATGTCAAGTGAATGTTTAGTGAATTGCTTAGAATGCAAAATTTACTAGAGCAAAGTATGAGCGTATTAACCCATAATCCTAAATATGGACTTCATAAAATTTCTGTAAATATCTGAGCTAGGTAATCATCCCCTAATAGTCCCGAAAACAATTAAACAAAAATTATCTCGAGAAAGTCCCGAAAACACTCTGGAAATACTACCCACAAAGCGCCGAAACGATTCGGAAGAATATCTTAGAACCATCCCAAAATGTTTCTAAAAAAATCTACAAAAGCTCCCGAACAAAATCCCTAATTGAACGTGAAAAATTCCCGAAATGCCAAATAAGTATAGAAAACAATCTCGAACTGACCCTGAAAATTTCTCGAAATGGTCCCGCAAAATCCCGAAATGATTCCCAAATATGTAGTATGGAATTGACCAGGAATAAGTCCTGAAAACTGTCCCAAAATGATTCTGAAATAGTCCGAAAATGGTCCAAAAATAGTCCCGAAGAAAAGCAGCAAAAGTCTTAAAATAATCCCAAAAAAAGCTCCAAAAACAGTGTCGAAATTGATTGCAAAAAAATTCGAATTTGTTCCCGAAAAGATGTTGAAATAGCTCGGGAATTATCCCAAAAACATCTCGAAATGATTCCAAAATGGACTTGAGCCAATTCCGAAATGATCCCATAAAATTCCCGGACACAATTCCGAAATGATGCTGAAATAGTCCCGCAAAAATCCCGAAATGATACCCGAATATGTATTATTAAATTGACCAGAAATAAGACCTGGAAACTGTCCAGAAACCATTCTGAAAAAGTCTGAAAACGGTCCGAAAATAATCCCGAAGTAAAGCAGAAAAAGTCCTTAAATAAACCCAAAAAGCTCTAAAAACAGTCTCGAAATTGATTGCAAAAAAATAAATTTGTTGAATTTGTTCCCGAAAAGATGTTGAAAAAATCACGAAATTATTCCAAAATGGTCTTGAAAACAATTGCGAAATTATCGCATAAAAGATCCGAAAACAATTCCGAAATGATGTCGAAATAGTCCCGAAGACAATCCCAAAATGTTTGTGAAAAACATCCAGGAACAGTTCCAAAACAGTCCCGAAATGGTTCCGAAACAGTCCCGAAATGGCGCCGAAATGATACCGAAAAAGTCCTGAGGTGGCCGAGCATAAGTCCCAAAAACAATCAGGAAATATTCACGAAAAAGCCTACCGAAATAATTTTAGCAAAGCCTCGAAAACAATCCCGAAATGATCCTACAAAAGTCCTATCAACAATCCCGAAATCATGCTAAAAAATTCAATAAATCGTTCCGAAGTTAGGAAGTGATTCCAAAAAGTCCTGCAAATAATACTAAAATGATGCCGAAAAATTCCCGAAATATTCCTGAAAATAGTCCCGAAATAATCCTGCTATGATCCCGAAACATCATAATAATACCGAAATTATCAGGGTATACTCCCGAATGATTTGGAAATAGTTCCAAAATGGTTTCGAAAACGCTAACGAAATTATTCTAGTGTAGTCCCGAATTATAAAGAAAAATTCCCTAAACAATTCCCGTATTGTTCCTGAAAAGGCCCAGAAACGATCCCGTAAATAATCACGAAATGGCTTTAAAGTGATCACATTAGAGTCCCGAAACAAGTTTTGAAATGGTACCAACATGATTCCATAACAGCCCTGAAGTAATTTCGAAAAAATTTCATATTACATACAGGGTTGCCACTAAAAAAAATTTCCGCCCAAATCGGACCAAATCCGAAAAAATACCCAATATCGGCAACCCTGATTGCATACCTAAATTTTCTAAAAACTGTCGAACTATTCCAAAAAAAAAATTAAAATTTCACTTACAATCAAAGCTTTGCATAGCCGACTAAGAAGTTAACTCAAAAAATATTTCATCAAACAAAAATTGCTGATCACATCATTAAGTTCGAAGTTCAAGCCCAATTATATCGCATTTGGCTGCATGAAAAGCGAATACAGTTGCCAAAGAAATTATCGGCCAGGCAAAAATGAATATAAACACCTTCACCAATTGTACGAAAAAACAGCAGTCGAAAATTACTTTAAAAGCACGTTTCCATTACAGCCACCCACAAACCAAATTTGAAACGTGATTTGCCTAACGGTAGTAGCGGTGATTGATAGCGCTGTGGCGGAAGTGTCGATGTAATGCAAAAAGGCGTAAGCTGGCAACATCAATTGGCGCTTAAAGCTGGTGGCGACAATTTGATAATTATAATAATTTTCACGTAATTTTCACTTTGAATTGCTAAAAAAGAAAATTATGCGAAATTTATTTTTCATGTTGTGGGAAATTTAAGTTAGTCATGCGAGTAACAAGAGAAAAACACATGTGTATGTTTGTAGATTATCACGACATCGCTCAACATACTCCAGTGGAAGGTAGTAAATGCATCAAAGAAGAGTTGATTCCCATAATTCATGCTCACGCCAGAGGGGTATGGGCAAGTTGCTGTGATGAGCAACTGAATGTGGTGAGTAAAGAGTTACCAGGCTTTCTAGCACAGAGTTAGGTGAGCTCTGTTTGCTGTATTGGAAATATGTTTTTTTTAACCATTCTTTCCATATAATCACTGGATTAAAGGACTGTAATGTCAGTTCCGAAAACTTTCGGAATTACAAAAATTCGAAAAAGTTGGCATCCCTAGTAAATGCATTTGAGTATTTTTTAGCATTAGTCTACATGTATGTATTTCATAAAAATCCGCTAGGTGTAAGGTATTTATGAACCAATTTAATAATATTCCAAAATTAAAAAAAGAGGACTCGCTAAGTGGCGCTATTCTATTAAAGATGCGGCGGATGATGCAAGATTTTAAGAACTGGGAAAATTCCTAAGTATCATTCTTGCCAACAAGTGCTACTTTGGACTGAGTAGGCAATTGAGAGCTAAGTCCTCTCTCGAAGAACAAAAATCACGTTCTATAAGTCTCTCATCATACCTGTCCCGATGTATGGCTCAGATTCATGGACAATGTTAAGAGAAGATGAGATGGCCCTTGTGGTATTTGAGAGAAAAGTTCGCAGGAAGATTTATGGTCCTTCCCGTGATGCCAACGGCGAGTATCGAAGGAAATTTAACGATGAGCTGTACGAGCTTTACGCAGACTTGATCATAGTCCAGCGAATTCAAGCCCAAAGGCTCCGCTGGCTGGGTCATGTTATGCGAATGGACAAAGCAGCTCCAGCACAGAAGGTTTTCCTATCGTCACCTGAATTCGGCAGCAGAGGAAGGGGGAGGCCTCGACTGAGATGGAAAAAACAGGTGGAGGATGACTTGAGAACTCCCTTGGGGCTTGCAATTGGCGTTAGTTATCGCTAAAAAGGAATGACTGGCGTGCTTTGATAGGCAACGGCCAAAATCGCTTAGGCGGTTAAGCGCCAATAAATGATGATGAACTGGGCTATCGGTTAAAATGGGGTTGGCGAAATACCTTATCAATGGGGTACATTTGCTAACAATATGGGTATAAAACAATAGGGAAAGGCCCTAATTTCCATTTCGCCTTTGGTATATTTCGATAAGGGTATCGATAAAAAAGTTATCGGTCAAAATGACGTGGTCACGCTTTTAAAGAGTATTGAACTAAAAAGTTGAAAATAATTAAAAAACGAGTACTAACACTGCTCTACACACATTCTGTCCTATGAACCAAATAGACTTTTTCGGAATGTGGACAAAAAATAAAAATACACGTGTATCGGCGATTTTCATGTACACGTCAGAATTTTTTTTATGTACGTACATAAAAAAATTTTCAACTTTTTTGGAAAAATTTTCAGAAAATTTTTGAGTATGCAGTTTTGTAGCCCATACAATTTTACCCGAAGACAGTGCAAGTTATAACTCCCTACAAATTTTCCCTCAATTATTAGAATTTTTCTTTCAGGGGTGTTGAGTGTTTTCCTCCATACAAAAGTAAATTTAGTTCATGGGTCGGCAGAACGACACTGATCTTAAGATCTATGGGGCGCCGATGCTTGTTTTAGTTTTTGACATGTATGGAAGAAAACACTCAACACCCTTGCCTAAAAAAATTCTAAAAAATCAAGTAAAAATTTTAGCGAGTTCTAACTTGCACATTCTTAGAGTAAAATTTAATGCGCTACAAAACTGCATACTCAAAAATTTTCTGAAAATTCTGCCAAAAAAGTTCAAAATTTATGTACACGTCAGAATTTTTTTATGCACATACATACATAAAGAAAAAAAAATTCTGATGTGTACATGAAAATCGCCGATACATGTGTATTTTTATTTTTTGTCCACATTCCGAAAAAGTCTATTTGGTTCATAGGACAGAAAAAAAGTTCGTTTTTGTACCGCAGTGTAATTATTGTGGAAAAAGCGTGGCCCGCTTTGTGCCATATTTTCCTTATATCGAGCGCCCGACGGTACGCTTTTATTAGCGGGGCCCCGCCCACTTTTAAGGGAGGCATTTTTGAAAATTCGACTGGTCGTAATTTTTAAACTGATTGAACTGAACGATGATATTTGGCACAAAGCATACTAGTATCGTTGGGAGTATACCTGATGAAACTGGAAAAAATCGCTCTCCAACCACGCCCACTTTCGATATCGAAAATTTCGAAAATCTAATAAATTGACATAATTCGGTAACGGAAATGGCTGAAATGATATAGTTTGGTAGGATGAACCCCTCAATCAATCTATTATGATTTTTATAAATGTTTAGATGTGGGCGTATATATACTATATTTATTATTATGTTACTATCGAACTTTTATTAAAGTTGGAAGAAAAATAAATTGTGGCTGGATTTTGATCCTAGAAGTCCTGGGGTGACAGTAAAGTTAATAATTTTTTTCAGGGACACTATCCAACCCCGGGCTTTTATAACATTAAAAAAAAAAACTTTATTTTTCGCCTGATATAAATATAATCTTGCACCTACTTACCTACCTTCCCAAAGAAAAATATTCAACTCAGGCTTCCACTCACGTCTGCACTTTTCGACTACACAAACTCGACTCATTAAGCTCGTTACACTCTTTTATACTTAAACGTTTGCTAATTTTTTTTTGCTAGTATGTATCTATGTGTTTATTTGTGCAGTTCAGAAAAAACATCGAGGAAATGGGTGATAAAACGTATTAGTAAGTTATCTCAGCGCAAATAAGCATGTTTCGGGTTATAAAGAACTAACTCATGCTGCTAAATTTTAGACTTAACTTCCTCTTTTTGTATTTAATCGAAGAAAAAAAAAAAGAAATGACAGAGAACAGCAAAAAAAAAAAAAACAAGTAAGGATGTCTAAGTTTGGCGAACCCAACATTAAATACCCAGCGGCAGTCTTCAGAACGGGATATTAATGATATAGGCCCCAGGAGGATTTACCTAAAAGTTTTTACTATTTTAGCTAGCGATTTTATCCAGTTTCATCAGGCATACTCCCAACGATACTAGCATGCTTTATGCCAAAATTCATCATTTTACCGTATTCAGTTTAAAAGTTGGCGGCCGCCGTGGTGTAGCGGTTAAGTGTTCAGCCTTCTACACCAAGTCGTGGCGGTTCGATGCCCGGCAAAAGCAACAAGCAAAAATTATTTAGCAAAAGAATTTTTCTAAAACGGGGTCGCCCCTCGGCAGTAGTTTGGCAAACTCTCCGGGTGTATTTCTGCCATGAGAAGCTTCCCACCCAAAAATTCATTTGCTTTGCAAGTGACGTTCGGAGTCGGCAAAAAACTGTAGGTCCCGCCAACTTGTAGGAGAAACTCAAAAGCAACACACCGCAAGTTGGAAAGAGAAGCTCGGCTAAAAATCTCGCTAGGGGTTATGATAACCTGTTGGTATATCACCGCCATTAGTTTTTTTTTTTTTTTAAGTTACGGCCAGTCGAATTCTCAAAAATGCTCCCCGAAAAAGGGGGCGTAGTTATCATCCGATTTCGCCCATTTTCAATAGCAATCTACTTACCAGAAAGTAACCTGTGTATCAAATATCTTGCAAATTTCTAAATTTTTATTTTTAGTACACGGACAGACGGACGGACATTCCTTAATGAACTCCTCTTTTCAGCCTAAGAACTTTCATATATGAAACTCTATATCTACCTCGATCATTTTGTGCCGTTACGTAGTACCGTTATGTGGACAAAATTATAATACCCTTGTACTAGTATTAGTACGCTGGGTATATAAAAATATAAATTAGCATGATATGCACGCAGAGAATTTAAGGCCGAGCAGCTCTAAAATATTTTTTGCTATTAAGGCTTTCGTGCTTCAGTTACGCTGGTGGGAGAAAAGGGGGTGACTATTATTGCAGAGAAGCGAGCATATTCTGTCAACTAGTATTTAGACTAGGCTAGTACACTATCTATGTAGCGTACAAAAGCGGGACGCGGTGAGCTTGTTCATGTTGTTTCATGCAACTATGATATCAGATAAGGTTCAAGGTATTAGTTTTATATAATTGGGTAATAAAAAGTATTAGAAAGTTATCTCACCTCAAATTAGCAGGACTGAGATTATACCGAACTACAAATGCTAGATTTTATTTCTTTTTTTGGACTCAATTAAAAAAAAACCCTAGAACACAGTACACAAGAAAGAAGTTAACTTCACACCTTGGGCATATTTATAACGGAATATCCTAAATATCCAAGTAATAAGAAGAGAGCCAGATAATGCTATCCATGTTTGTTATTCAAAAACAATTTAGATAGGTGGCCACTCCAAGGTCAAAGTCGTTCCCGAGATATTGCTCGATATATAAACGAAGGAATAAATAAAAAGATGATAAAAAAATTTGAAAGACAACCTTTATATGAATGCTGTCAAAAAGCCTCAGCAAATTTGTCATTTGTTTTTGAAATTTTAGTCATACCAATTGTAATTAATTTTTGAGATTAGAAAATATAAAGGTGGAGTGCAATTAATAGGCTTTAAATGTTTCGTCGATAACCGAACTTCTATTTAGGCTCTCAGAAATTGTTTGCCTTAGTTGAAAACGTAAGTTAACTTACAAAAATAAAATAAAATAGAAATCAATCCAAGTAAGTTATCGGTACTGTAGAAATTTCCAAATTGTTATCAAAATGATAAAGCTTTTGGAATAACCCCCAATTAGCAAAAAAAAAAAAAAATGCAAATTTGATGTCCGATAAGGTTCAAAACAGCTGCCTTGTATGCTTACGTAATAAATGCACATACAACATATTATACAAACACTTTTACTGCTTTTGTAATCAAGTAACGGCCTGTACAAACAAACTTGCTTGTTTGCTCTTTAATAACAAATATTTAAATTAAATGGGTACGTTTTTAATTAATTTTTGTGTTGCCATGTTTAGACAGAACTATTGTCTATAACTCACAAAAAAGCACTCAAACAATGCATGATCTATTTAGCTTCTCGAGTATGTTTGCTTGTTTGTTTGCTTGTTTTTTTTTTTTTTTTTAATAAACAGTGGCCGCTTTAGTATAGCGGTTAAGTGCTCGACCACCTACACCAAGTCGTGTCATATCAACGCACGGCAAAAATCAAAATCTATGCCCACATCTAACCATTTATAAAAAAATCATAATATAATGATTGGGGGGTTCATCCTACCAAACTATATCATTTAGCCATTTCCGTTACCGAATTATGTCAATTTATGTGAATTTCGAAATTTTCCATATCGAAAGTAGGCATCGTCGGGAAGCGATTTCGTCAAATTACATCAAGTATGCACCCTGTTATGCTAGTATACCTGTTACCAATTTCATCGTTCTACCGTAATCAGGTTAAAAAATATGACACGTGAAATTTTCACATATGCCTCCCTGAAAATTGGGCGATGCCACGCCTACTTTTAAGAATATATCAAAAAAATCATAATAGAATGTCTAGGAGGTTCATCCTACCAAACTATATCATTTCAGCCATTTCCGTTAAGGAATGATGTCGATTTATGTGAATTTCGAAATTTTCGATATCGAAAGTGGGCGTGGTTGGAGAGCGATTTTTTCCCAATGATACTAGTATGCTTTGTGCCAAATTCCATCGTTCTGTGGTCATCAGTTTAAAAGTTACGACCAGTCCAATTTTCAAATATGCCTCCCTTGAAAGTGGGCGGTGCCACGCCCACTATAAAAAATTTATGAAAAAATCATAAGAGAATCACCAGGGGGATTCACCTATAAAATTATATCATTTTAGACATTTCAGCTGTCGAGATATGTCGATTTGTGAGATTTTCGAAATTTTCGATATCGAAAATGGGGGCGTGGTTATCATCCGATTTCGCCCATTTTCAATAGAAACCTACCTTGTCCAGAAATTAACCTGTATCTCAATTTTTACTCAAGTTATCGTTTACAGAGACGGACGACGGACGGACGGACGGACATGGCTTATTGCACTCCTCTTTTCAGCCTAAGAACTTTCATATATGGAACTCTATATCTATCTCGATTATTTTGTGCCGTTACATACTACCGTTATGTGAACAAAATTAATATACCCTTGTACTAGTACTAGTACGCTGGATATAAAAATAGTAAACAAAAATTTTGAAGAATTTTTCTTCACATAAATCTATTTACAAACAAAATTTCATAGGTACCTCAGTTATCGTGCGATTTTGATAAAACAAAGTTTAGGCCCCTTTCTAATCTTCAAGCTGTCCATCAGAAAAAGTCTTATCAAAATCCGTTTCTTAGTTTCCGAGATCCTTACGTTTAAACGGATAAACAGACAAACAGACAGACAATAAATCTAAAAATGGTTCAGATGGACTCTACGACATTCCCCAAGTCATCCCCAGTCATTTCTTAAAAGAAATTTTCAATGTATAGACACGACTTTTCTAGAGTTTTATTATAGTATAGATAGATTCTGCACAATATCAACACACCGATAGACATAAGAAAATATTATAAATCCCATACAAAGATCGTAGTTAAATCGTACAGGCACTTGTGTTAACATAAAATAGACCATGTCTTACTTACTCCAGAGAAGACAATGTGAACGAGGAAAAAAATATTTTGTGTGTTTATGTTATTATTTGTTGTGTCAATATTTTATGTTGTTAATAGTTGGCCTACGGTTATTCAAATATATGTAAATATTTGTAAAAAAAAACAACAGTTGTGTTTTCATTAGTTTTCGGAAGAAACCATAGACCTCGAGTCAACAAAACTAGTAACAAAAATAAAAAACTAAAAATAAAAAATTAAGTACACTAAAAAAAAAATTAAAAAAACTAAAACTCACGCTTTTAGAGAGTATTGAAAATAATTTTAAAAACCATACACAGTAGTATTGTGGAAAAGGCGTGGTTTTCTTTGTTCCAAAATCTTCGTTTTTTACTTAAATTATTTATACCTTTTTAGTATAGTATTCTTTAAAAGAGTGTGTTTTCGCTTTTTAAACTACATATATTTCTTTTTTACTTTTTAGTTAAATGTGTTATGAAGTAATCGATAAATTTATCGCAATATATCGATATCCAAATGAGACCTGGGGCCTTCCCCTTTCGTTTGACACCCATATTGTAGGGAACGTTTTAGGTTTTTGGGCAATCATATTTTGACCGATAACTCAGTTATCGATAAATTTATCGAAATATATCGAAATCCAAATGAAACCCGGGGCATTTCCCTTTAGTTTGATACCCATATTGTTGGGAAATTTTAAGGTTTTTGGGCATTCCCATTTTGGTCGATAACTCAGTTATCAATAAATTTATCGAAATATGTCGATGTCCAAATGAAACCTGAGGCCTTCCCCTTTCGTTTGGTACCCATATTGTAGGGAAATTTTAAGGATTTTCGGCAATCACATTTTGACCGATAACTCTTATCTTACTTAAAATAGCCTTTAACCGCCTAGGCGATTTTGGCCGTCTTTCTCGAGCCAACTGGCACCAATTGGAGACACCGCGTGTTCTCAGATCTGCCTCCACTTGGTCCTACCATCGGAGTGGTGGCCTCCCTCTTCCTCTACTTCCACCGGGGGTGCCGATAAGAATACCTTCTGAGGCGCTTTTCGTTCATTCGCACCACGTGTCCTAGACAGCGAACTATGTCGACGTCTGCGTAAAGCTCATACAGCTCATTATTATATCATCTTCGGTACTCGCCGTCGCCAACTTTTAGAGGTCCATAAATCTTTCGAAGAATTTTTGTCTCGAATACTCCCAAAGCCGCCTAGTCAGATGCTGTCAATGTCCATGCTTCTGCACCATATAGCAGGACGGGTACGATGAGTGAATTATAGAGTGTTGTTTTTGTTCGTCGAGAGAGGACTTTACTTCTCAATTGCCTACTCAGCCCAAAGTAGCATTTGTTTGCAAGAGTTAATCTTCGATGGATTTCCAGGCTTACATTGTTGTTGGTATTAATGCTGCTTCCCAGGTATACAAAGTCCCTTACTATCTCGAAATTATTGCTGCCAACAGTGGCGTGGTTGCCAAGACGCGAATGCGCTGACTCTTTGCTTGATTCCAGCAGGTATGTACTTCGTTTTACCTTCGTTCACCACCAAACCCATTTTTTCCGCTTCTGGAAGTTGGAGTACGCAGAAGTTACGGCGCGGTTGTTGAGGCCAATAATGTCGATGTCGTCGGCATACGCCAACAGTTGTACGCTCTTGTAATATATTGTTCCAGCGCGATTAAGTTCTGCAGCTTGTATTATTTTCTCCAACATCAAATTAAAGAAATCGCTTAGTTCCGAACGGCTCGGAGAGGTCCTTTCCAATTCTGACCGCCTGGTGGTGTTGCTCAGCGTCATTTTGCACAGCCGTATAAGTTTTGCTGGGAAAACAAAATCAGACATAGCGGCATATAGGCAACTCCTTTTCGTGCTGTAGAAGGCGGTTTTGAAATCAAGAAAGAGATGGTGTGTGTCGATCCTTTTCTCACGGGGTTTTCCAAGATTTGGCGTATTGTAAAAATCTGGTCGATGGTAGATTTATCAGGTCTGAAGTCACACTGATAAGGTCCAATCAGTCGGTTCTCGCCAGGCTTCAGTCTTTCGCACAATACGCTTGATAGGACCTTATATGCGATACTCAAAAGGCTGATTCCACGATAGTTGGCGCAGTTTGCGGGATCACCATTCTTATGGATTGGGCAGAGACACTTAGATTCCAATCTTCAGGCATGCACTCATCCGACCATATTCTGCACAAGAGCTGGTGCATGCACCTTACCAGCTCCTCGCCGTCGCATTTGAATAGCTCAGCGGGCAGGCCATCAGCACCCGCCGCTTTATTGTTTTTTAGCCGTGATATAGCTATTCGCACCTCGTTATAGCCGGGTTGTGGAACTTCGATTCCATCGTCTTCGATTGTGGGATCGGGTTCGTCCTCTTCTCTGGATTGTTGCTCTTCTGTTCTGCTGGCTACACGGCTAAAAAAATGAACCTAAAGTTTAAACCCTTATAAAGTTTAATCAATTTTTCAAACTTTTTTGTACAATATTTCAAACCGTCCAAATACCTACAAAGATTTTCAATTTCTTTTGGTTTCGATTTCGGATCTAAATAAATCTAAATTTTTTTGTTCGCTTTGTTTGAATGTAATCAAGGCAAATTAAACAAGGTAGAATTGACAACTGAAATATTTTGTTTTTGTAGGAGTTTTAACTTCAAATAAATGTAAACAAGCGTATTAACCCTTTACCACCCAAGCACAGGTTTTGTGTCCCATACAATTGTTTTACTGAAAAATTAGATAGCATTTGCTCATACCAAAAAATTATCAATACCGCGAAATATGCTAGTCCAACCAGTAACGGAGTAACTTTGGCCACTTTGGAATCTATCTCTTTCTCGGACCTTTGTCGCCAGAGTGTCGCAGAAACTGGTGGATTGGTTTCCATTCGAGTTTTTTTATACTGAAGTAGAGATGGGCGGCGTGCGTGTTTTTTACCGTGACACGAAACACGCACGCGTGTGTCCATGTGCGCGTGTTCGAAAATGCGATTTCGTGTCGTGATCGTGCGTGATCGTGTTGAGCCCGAAAACCATAAAAAAACACGCACGAAAAAACACGATCTCCTTTTTTTACCAAACTGGGTTGGCACATTATATTTTTTCTAAATTATATTTTTTTATAAGTTTGTAATTCCACTTCACTCCACCACAAAACTTTAGTTTGTTTGATGCATAAGTATATGCTATGTACAAAGTACATGCCATCTTTACAAATATATACAAAATAAAATCCATGAAATACAGTTTTATATTTTTTTCGTGCGTGTCGTGTCGTGTCGTGTTTTGGTATTTTTTCCCCGTGCGTGTTAGTGCCAACTTTTGAAAATCAGTTTCGTGACCGTGTCGTGTCGTGTTGCAAAAATCATGCACGCGCCCATCTCTATACTGAAGTCAAAACCAGGGTACCGTCTTATCAAGGAATTGGGAGTTATTTCATTTTTCTTGGGACTTATTTAATTTTTTTGGAAACTGGGGCCCCATTATGAAATAACTACTAAATATTGGGACTTATTTCATTTCCTTCTTTGGGAGTTGTTTCATTTCTTAAAGTTGGGACTTATTTCATTTTTTGGTGGGATTTATTTCATTGGGACTTATTTCATGGGATTTTTTCATTTGGGATTTATTTCGTGGTACCTTATCTAAATCTCTAACCGGCAGGGGCATGATCGATTTTAATCGCTTACAGTTTCGTTTTCGGTCTAAGATCCAATTGAAAAAAGATTAGACCATTCATCTTAGCTAGTCTGATCTCTAAACTCTATTTAAACGTGCAAGGAACGGAGGCAAGCGTTATTGTATTTATATGAAACAATTTGCTATTTCTTCACACTATTGAAAAAATTTAAAAATCTTAAGCAGAACGGGTTAATATTTTTTTTCATTTGACGGGAAAACTCCTACAGAAAAGAGAGAACTGTCAAGTTCACTATTACTTTGTTTAATATACTTTGAATGTAATTGAATTTTGCCCACAAAAAATTCATGTGTGTCATAGCTCAGCGGTTGAGCAGTCGGCTGTGACTCCTGAGCATTTTCGTTCGAATCCTGCCAAGTGCCAAATTTTTTTTAAATTTTATTTTATTCTTAAAACTTTTCGGTTTAAAATTAAAGCTTTTTGGTTTGAAAATTAAAATTTTTCGGTTTAAAATTAAAACTTTTTGGTTTGAAAATTTAAACTTTTCGGTCTAAAATTAAAACTTTTTGGTTTGAAAATTCAAATTTATATTTGAAAGCTTATTCAAGATTGAATTTTGCCAACAACATTTATGTGTGCGATGTAGCTCAGTGGTTGAGGAGACGAGCATGATGCGGGGAGTTTTGGTTCGAGTCTCCGCCAACGGACAAAAAATTTATTTTATCTTTAAAAAATTGTTAAAACATTTCTGGTTTATAATTGAAACCCGATTCATTTAGTCAATTTTTTTGAAAACTGGCCTAGACTGAATTTGAAACCAAATTTGGTTTGGTCATATATGTAGTCCAAAAAAGTTTAAAATTTAGGTTCACATTTTTAACCGTGTAGCATGTCAAGCTTTTCGATTTCACGCTTTTCCGCTTTCCTTTTCTTCGCCCGGAAAAGCCGTCTCGCTTCCCTCTTCATCTCACGGTAGTGTTCACACACGCTCCTCGTCGCATTTGCTTTTAACGTTGTCTTATAGGCGTCGTCCTTTCTTTTCACTGCGTCTTTGCACTCTCTATCATCGTACCAGCTGTTTTTTTGCACTTGCCGGAATCCAATTACTTCCTCGGCAGCGGTACGAAGTCCTAGAGAGATATGTTCCCACTGCTCTGCGAAATCATTGGCTGCCTGTTGTGACTGCAGTTTTTCGACGTCCAGCTTTCCTTGCGTTTTTTGTGGCGCCTCTTTTGTTGTACTTAAGGGGTTCGAATATTGGCTGCTACCAAGTAGTGATCGGATTCGATGTTCAGGCCCCTCATCGTACGTACGTCCATAACGCTGGAATTGTGCCGTCCGTCTATCACAAAGTGATCAATCTGGTTGCGTGTTTTCCGATCTGGCGATAGCCATGTTGCTTGAGGGATCTTTTTATGCTTGAACTTGGTGCTGGATACGACCATGTTTCGTGCACCGGCGAAGTCAATCAGTCTCAATCCATTTGGCGAAGTCTCATTATGGAGGCTGAACTTTCCGACAGTGGAGCCAAATACACCCTCTTTGCCCACCCTGGCGTTAATGTCGCCAAGCATGACTTTGATATCATGACGGGGACAGCGCTCATAAGAATAAATTATAAATCCCATACAAAGATCGTAGTTAAATCAGGCACTTGTGTTAACATAAAATAGACCGTGTCTTAATCCAGGGTGGACAGGGTGAACGAGGATCAAAATATTTTGAATGTATATAAATATTTGTGCTTATGTTATTATTTGTTAATTTTATGTTGTTAATAGTTGGTCTAGGGTAATGGAAATATACATATTTGCAAAAAGAAACAGTTGTGTTTGCAATAGTTTTCAAAAGAAACCATAGACATCGAGTCAACAAAACTAGTAACTAGGTATTGTTTATAGCATTTTTCAACTCGTTTTCGAAACAACGCAAAATAATAATTTGATAAAAAGTCCACAAAATTTTGAAAGTTCGTAAATATAATGACCAATAATAACAATAACCAAATTAAAATAAAATAAAATAAAATAAAATAAAGTAAAATATAATAATAAAAAAAAAAAAAAAAATAACCAAACATAAAATACTCTGAAATAAGACAAACAAGGAATTGAATACATATATATGTATATAAAAAATGCGTGTAGCCAGTACACGTGAAAGAAGTTAACTTCTTAAATTCAGAAATAACGAAATGTGAATAAGGTGTATTCGATAATGGTTTAGATTCACAATTTCTTATTTCCGGGAAGTGGACCAGGGAACCGATCAATTCGAAAATATCTTATACATGGTGCGTTTTCTTTCAAATTCGTTACGTGGGTGGAATTATGCCTAAATTAACAGAGGCCAATACGAATGGGATATAGAGGAAGACGGTATATTAAATAAATTGGGATAGGTGGCAACCCTCAAAACCGCCCTAAGTGGCAACACCCATGTATATTACTTTAGAATGAATAAAATTGTCTATATGCCAAATTTTATCCAAATCGTTCAAGCAGTTCCCGAAATATACGAAAAAAACAGATAAATTGCGGTTAGGTGGCAGCCTTAAGTGGTCAACCTGCTTGAAATCATCTTATTTGGAATACAGTCGAAAATACCTTTCTTCTGATACCCATATTGGCATATCTAGCTCTACATATATTTAAACAAAATTGGGATAGGTGGCAACTCTGTAAACCGTCATAAGTGACAACACCCATGAATTCTGCTCTTTCTAACTATTACAATTTGAGCAATGTTAGCTAGATCCTAGAATTTAGCCTTCCGTTTGATTTGCCTGAAAGTCGGCTACAATTTCTAATTCCGTTGCATAATTTCCGTTGCATCATCAGCCATTTTCTCAAATTTTACTCTCAATCAAAACTTCATATCGCCGCCTAAGAAGTTAACTTCAAAAAATAGAAACTATTTTGCTAAATGATGTAGAAAGTTTTGTGGTTTAATTTAAAATATTGGTTCTAGTAAAATTCCAAACATTTTTTGGAAAGTTCATTCTACCAGAAATTGCTCCATAAATTTCACATCAATTATCGTTTAATTTACTTTTCAAAAAATATGCAAATTTACTTATGCGCATGAAACGGCAGTCAGGTGCTGTTGCTCATTATAATTCTCGTTTTTTTATGCGTTCAAGCAACTGGGTTTCTTTCTACAAATAACTTAAAGAAGACGCTTGTAGGCGATACAAATAATTTCAATAATTTATGGACCCAGATTGTAAATTAGAACAATTTCGGAAAAGGTCATTCGCATTTGAACTAGTTTCGAAAAGTTTGTTTTGTAGAAACTAAATATACCTAAATAGGTGATACTTACTTTCTATAAAAAAAAGTAAAATCAAAGGGCTACTACAGAGAGTATAAACTGACCTTTATCACCAATATTCAACTAATATTCTTTAAAGCGCTGAACCGTGTATATTTGAGGCTCATCTTGCATAATCTCAAATCAAAATTGCCCACCACTGCTATATTGCATGACATGTCAAGCACAACTGAGTATAAAAGCAAAGTATAATTTTTCATAAGTCAACCATAACAATTGAAACCAAGTTAAGGTAACCTCAAACAAATCTGTGTCATCAACAAAGTTTTTGAAAAACCGACCGATGACCATTCATTCCAAAACAATGCTCGTGTCAAAAATTTCGTCAAATCATTGCAATGAAAGTTGTGGCGTGCGTTGGTCTTCGTGGCGCTTTGATGAACAAAATAGCTGATGCCTCTTGATTTTGCGTTTGTTTTTCTTTCTCTTTTGTTGATGGTTTTGTTTTTGTTGTTATTATTTAAGTTACATTTTCTATTCGTTTCGATTTTGTTTTCGATCTATAGATCGACAGTTTTTGATTTGTGGGGCGAGTATTTGGAGTTTCGCTGCTCCTTTTGTTATTTAAATTTTTTCGTGATTTTAATTACTGTTACTTTTTGCAACAAATTTAAGGTAGATCTGATGAATGATTTATTATTTTAGCCATTGTTCTGCTTAACAATTACAATATTAATGGCACTTAAATATGTAGTACCTGGGTGACCGTGCTTGCTCGGTGCTATTAATTTAGCGCTAACTTTACTTACCAGAAATGATCCCAAAATTACCCTAAAATAATTTCAAAATAATGATAAAATGATCTCAAAAAGACTCTTAAATGTTTACAAAATGATACGAAATTGTACCCAAAGCAACCCAAAAATTATCCCCAAAATGATCCAAAAATTATTCCCAAATGACCCCAAAAACACCCTTAAATGTACCCTAAAATGATCCCAAAATTATCCAAAAATCTTTCCAAAATAATCCCAAAACGACCCCAAAAAGACCCTTTAATGTTCCCAGAATGACCCAAAAATTATCCCAAAATGATCCGAAAATTACTCCAAAATGATCCGAAAATTACCCCAAAATTGTCCCAAATTAATCCAAAACTTAACCCAAAATGATCTCAAAATAGCCCCAAAATTATTCCAAAGTGACCCCTAAATGATCTCAAAATGATCCTAAAATAATAAAAATATGATCCCAAAAATATACATTACAAATACAATACGGCAAAATGGTAACCCTGGGCAGCTACCCTACTTGAAAATATTTTAGTTGGTATGTCGGCGAAAATATCTTTCATTTGATACTCATATTGGCATATCTAACTCCATAATTAAAAAAAAAAAGATAAAAATTAAAATTAATCATAATATCTACATATGTGAAAAATTCGAGATCGGTCAAGCGGTAATAGTACGGATATACAAATTCATATACTGCGGTAAGGTGGCAACTCTACTTGAAAATATTTTAGTTGGCATGTCGCTGAAAATACTTTTCATTTGATACCCATATTTGCATATTATTCTACAAAATTAAAAAAAATTGACGAAGGTGGCAACCCTGTAAACCGCCCCAGGTGGCAACCCCAAGTGGATAGTATTGGAATCAATTATACTATCTATATTAAAAATTTTATCCGAATCGGTCAAGGGAGAGGTAAAGGTTGAAAAAAAGAAAAAGAGAGAGGGTGAGGTAGAGAGAGGAAGTGAGGGGTGGGTAGGAGATGTATTGGTAGAGATAGAGGTAGAGGTAGATGAAGTGGTAGAGCCAGAGGAAGAGGTGTGGCAGAGGAAAACTTACAGGTAGAGGTTAAGATGGATATTGATAAAGAGGAAGAGGGTGGAAAAGGGCTAGGAGAGGGGGTAGCTGATCCGGGAATAAATTTTGCATAGTTTTTAAAGTTCTTGGAGATTAGTCTCGTATATCTTCGTACCTAATCTCAGCTGCTTAGATCGGATACGTTTAGAGATATGCATAGTGAAAAGTTCGCCCTATATGGTAGTTTCCATGCAGCTTCATTCTTATTCTTGTTTTGTTGGTGGTGTTAGAGATCAGCCGCCTTTATTTTTGTAAATAAACTTCGGTCTCATAACATGTACATTTCTGGAGATGTGCACTGCGGAGAATTCGGTTTGTATGGGAGTGCCCCGTAGACGAATGCTGAGTTTAGGACCTGCCACGTAAAAACCGACTACAATACAAATCCTCGGATGAGAACTCCCTTTTCTGTTGACATGATATTTGTGTATGCACGTGGAATGTACGGACCATTTCAAGGGAGGTTACTGCTACCCAGTTGGTTGATGTGCTCGTTAGGGCAAAGGCTGACATAACGGCGGCACAGGAAATTAGATGGACGGGACAAGGTCTGGCGGCTATCGGACCTTGTGACTTTTCTACAGTGTTCAGACACGAAGCAAAGCGCGTGGTGTAGGATTCGTGGTGGGAAAGAGAGTAACGTTCACACCCGTGGGCGAGCGTCTCTCTTCGATCCGCATCAAGGAGAGGCTCTTCAACATAACATTTATATGCGCCTAGGCGCCGACTGCGGAGACGAACAACGTGCGAATTTAACGTGCAGCTGGGGCAAGGAAGGAGTCTTTGGTTTTACAGTTGGAAAATTGGTGAAAAATCAATAGGAATTCCTTTTTAGGAAAAATAAAGGTGGCACCGAAAGACGTGAGTGTGAGGAGCTTTAGATTCAGGCTACCCGAAAAGCCATTGTTAACGAAACGAAGGGACATTTTCACTTTAATGGGGCATTCACCTCTCGAAACTCTGGTCAGTCCCATATACATTTAAATTTCATTGGGTACACATATATTATGATGTCCAATTTGGATTTTAAATATTCTTCCGAGGAAACTCGGCACACCTTGCAACGATTGAAGCCTCTGCAGAATGCAACCTAGCCTTTCTTTGCATATAAATTTTTCTAAGTTTAATGAATCATTTGCTGATGCAAGAATGTAAAGATCGAAAGAATGTAATAACCGAAAAGTTTTCACCCTTTTAATTGACAGCACTCAACTCGAGCCATATTAAATTTGTGTTTTTGTGTGTGAAACTTGTTTTTAATAGCTTTTGGTAATCTTTATAGCGGCCATTCAACTAATTTTGGAAATGCCCTGATTCAATAAAAGCCACCAAAAATAATATGCGAATGCGCACAAAGTTGCTCACGTACTTTGAACTCGCAATCATTTTCAAACGCTTAAGACCATTGGTAAATTAATTTTTTTATTGTTTCATATAATTCGCAAATTTAAGTACAACGCAAAATAATGGGTTCAAATGCCGCCTTAGAGCAGTGATTATACAACGCGCGTTACTTGGAGCGTGTGATCAGAAGACATTTAAAAAAACTCAACTTCAGTCACATTCGAAGTACTACTTAAGTACATGAGTCGGTTCTTGGACTTAACTTGTTAGCTGTAATGAAATTTTCAATCTGAGAAGGCGGTAAAATAAAATAAAAAATAAAGCAAAATTTAAAAAAAAATTAAAAAAAAAAAAATTAAATAAAAAAATAAAACAAAAAAAAAAATAAAATAATATAAACTAAAATAAAATAAAATAAAGTGAAAAAAAAAATAAAATAAAATATAGCCGAATAAAATTATTTGTTAGCTATAGTTTTTAAACTTATAAAATAATAAAATAAAATAAAATAAAATAAAATAAAATAAAATAAAATAAAATAAAATAAAATAAAATAAAATAAAATAAAATAAAATAAAATAAAATAAAATAAAATAAAATAAAATAAAATAAAATAAAGTAAAATAAAATAAAATAAAATAAAATAAAATAAAATAAAGTAAAATAAAATAAAATAAAATAAAATAAAATAAAATAAAATAAAATAAAATAAAATAAAATAAAATAAAATAAAATAAAATAAAATAAAATAAAATAAAATAAAATAAAATAAAATAAAATAAAATAAAATAAAATAAAATAAAATAAAATAAAATAAAATAAAATAAAATAAAATAAAATAAAATAAAATAAAATAAAATAAAATAAAATAAAATAAAATAAAATAAAATAAAATAAAATAAAATAAAATAAAATAAAATAAAATAAAATAAAATAAAATAAAATAAAATAAAATAAAATAAAATAAAATAAAATAAAATAAAATAAAATAAAATAAAATAAAATAAAATAAAATAAAATAAAATAAAATAAAATAAAATAAAATAAAATAAAATAAAATAAAATAAAATAAAATAAAATAAAATAAAATAAAATAAAATAAAATAAAATAAAATAAAATAAAATAAAATAAAAAAAAATAAAATAAAATAAAATAAAAAAAATAAAATAAAAACAAAAAAAAAAAAATAAAAAAATAAAATAAATAAAATGAAATGAACAAAAAAATAAATTAAAATAAAACAAAATCAAAACAAATCAAATCAAATAGAATAAACTAAAAGTGAAAAAATAATGTAGTAAGAAATAAAGTCAAAAAAAAAAAAAAAAATCAAAGGAAAAAAAAAATAATAAAATTAAAAGAAAAAAGCAACAAAAACGTAAATTAAATAACAGTTAATAAAAATATAAAAAACAAATGAAATTAAGTTAAAAAAAAAACAAACAAAAAATTAAGTGAAATAAAATAAAATCAGATAAAACCACATAAAATAGAATAAAATGTAAAAAATAAAAGAAATACATATAACTAACATAAAATTAAATAAGATACAGGAAAAAAGATAAAATAAATCAGAAAAAAGATAAAAAGAAAAAAAAAATTTTAAATGAAAACGTAGATAAAAAAATTTAAAAAAAAATATATTTATATGCAATAAAACTAAATAAAACAATGAACTTGCAACAAGTCGATTAAAATTGTTTACGTTTTCCGACTTCTGACTTCACATTTACTTTAGAGGGGGCACTTCTCATATTCTGGCACAGCTTTAACTTTTATTCTCGTAGTAATTTGATTGATTATTTACTTTTTTCAGCAACTTCTCCTAATTAAATTGGGGTCAACGTCATAAAGCAAATTAATTTAAATTATTACCTAAGATTTGCATAGCCAAAAAGTTGCTTGAAAATTGTTGCAACTTAAGAAGTTAGCATTTTTTTATATGTACATATATAATTTCGGCTAATGCGCTTAGCGGTTACAATAAATATGCTTGCTGCATGCGACTTTGCGTTAGTTCATAGAACTTAGCTTTCAAGTTTTAGCAATATTTTTTATTTTCACGTTGTCTAAGTAATTTTGTCTCGTTTTTCTTGTTACTAATTTAAACTTAGTTTCGCTTCTATTTTGAATGTTATTAGTTTAACCTTCAGTTGGCATACACATTTTCACCGCATTTATATTTACACACACACTTACACACAAACCTAATAACGAATGTATGCTACGCAACTGACGCGAATGCAATTTGGCATAAACTTGATTGTTTCAAATGCTTGGTCTTTCTTATTTTTTGTGGTTGGATTGTTTGCGTATATTTTGCTACTTACCTATAAGTGCAAGGGAAAAGGAAGTTGCTGCATATACTTTGCTTGATGTTATCGTTTGTTTTAGTTTCAGTTTCAGTTTTTGATTTTGTTTTTTTGGGCACTCAAACACTCTTCTTTTAATAAACCAACGTCACCCACTGTTTGGCATTTGTGCACTCAACTGTCAATACGAATTTCAAACATATTTGTTAGTTTAGCAGCTAGTCAAGTTCGTTTCTTAAGTCTTTCGTTTCAATGATGCTCTACACTGTGCGACAAAAAGGGGAGCTTTTTCTTTTATTTTTACGTGGTTAATATGCGCGAGCCAAACTAAAATTTTTGCATAGGGGATATTTTTAAAAGACAATTAAAAAAAAATTAAAAATAAAAATAAAAAAGTTACATAAGATAAAAAAATTAATTAAAATATAACGAAAAAAAGGAAATAAAAAAATAAAAATAAAAGCAAAAATATAACAAAATAAATAAAAATAAATATAAAAAACAATGTTAAATGGGGTTCTTGACCCCTGAAAAAGGAAAAAACGGATATTTTTGACCACTTATTCCCATTATTCTTAAAAAGAAAAAGAAAACAGCCGTGTAGAACTATTCGTTTTTTCAGCAAGCTTGAGCTGCAACTCCAGAGCCCACATACATATGTAGATGAAAAAAAAAAAATAATAAAAAATTCGTGCCTCGTGCAACTTCTAACTTGAACGCAATTATTATAAAATTTTTTTTTTAATATTATCTTTACTCTTTCACGATTTTCCTTCTAATAAATAGTGTGCTTTTTTATAGCTGCTGTTTCTAACACACGCGACCTTTACGACGATTTACGTACGCGCATGTTGCATGCAACTAAATATTGTGTTATGTAGTTGCAACTATTTTTTTTTTTTGCTTCAACACTCACACATAGACACCTATGATACGTAATCGCTGCACGCTTTTTTGCTGTTTATAGAATCGTTTCTACTCTTTGGCTTGCATAAGTCTCAAATGCACTTCACTTCACGTTTGAAAAACTAAAAAAAAAACACTAACAAAAATAAATCACCGAAGACCGTTCACTCAGCAAGCTGGCTCCGTTTACAGCTTCTATTTGTAACGTTCAGATTCGCGTTCGGCAACAAACAACCGTTGTTGCGGCACACTGCTAGTGTTTTTATAAACGAGGCATGCGCTCAACACTGCATCGTCGTCGTCATTGTCGTCGTGGAGTTGCGAGAGTTGATAGAGTCTTCGTCGTTGCTGTCTCTGCGGTGTTGATGCAGCTTATGTTGTTGTACTTGGCTTGGCTGCTGACTCTTATTGGTCAATGGTACTATTTATTTATGTACATATTTAAATGAAAATTCCATTCAGACACTATTTTTATTGCGCTCCAAAGCAACACTGGCGACAGTATTCACATTGCAGATTTATTTGATGACATTTGAATTGGTAAGGTAATGATTGAAGCAAAAAACGCTCTTATCAAGGTATCGAGGTACAAGGGCTTGGTCGATAGCCACAGGGCTGCTGCGCTACCTTTGTGATCATAGCTTCCTATCGTAGCCTTTGTCTGACGCGATGTCAAAGATCTACCAGAGTGTTATGCGCCCCTCTGCCCATTGGACGTTTGCAGCCGGGAGCTAAATCATGGCTGTAGTCTAAAGGAACCTCTCTGATACCGGGTCGCCTCAAATAGTAACAATGGCCTTACCGCGGTATGGGGCTCTACCACGGCGGACGACACACTTTGCCCTTGCTCTACACTTGACCCTAAGCAGGCTTGTCTGGTAACTGCGCAGCAAAAGAGAACAATGCTGGAGCAAGTGAGTTGACAACGTCGGAGCGCAACCTCCATTTCATAGTCAAACGATGTCTGGATATTAAGGGTACTACCCCCAAATTCCTATCAAGTAAGAATGTTTTGGTGGCAGTTAGAACTAGTGCGGCTGCATATGCAGTTAAGATGACAACGTCAACTACGGATCAGAACTCCTCCCAAGCGACAACTCCCAGTCGCTCGACGCACTGGAATAAAATAAAGGCCGCAGGAATCCTTAAAAAAATATGAGGGAGTATCGCAGGCCACGTTTTCGCCGAATGCCAGAAATACGGTGGAGATAGCCAAAGCACTTATGCACCGAAGAGGATAAACGGAAGTCCCATCAAATGCCAGAATTCGGACATGGAGCTAAAACCCCATCCGAAGCGACATCAGAACACCCCTGGCCCACCCACCCACTCAGCTTTGCTGAAGTGACTAAGGACAGGATCTTTATAGGCTACGAATATTGGACCCTCCCTAAAGACCGGTAGCGGTACGTCCGGAACGAACTCAGTAACGCTCTTCTCGACGTTATGACGCTTTCTCTGGGTGAAACGGCGCGAGGTACTGATGCGGAATGGCACCAGGGGCACATCAAAGTATTCAAGGATGCAAGAACTGTTACACTGTACCTACAAGGCAACAGCTGCAAGAATGGGTCAAGTTTACCCAGGGGCAAGAATCGAGGTCGTCGACTGGAAGGACATTCCAGCTCGGCCAAGGACAAGGTCATGGATTCATGCCATCCCTGAGCAACCTGAGAAAATTCCACATAACGGTACTACGTAACGACACAAAATAATCGTGATAGATGTAGAGTTCCATATATGAAAGTTCATGAGTTGAAAAGAGGAGTTGATTAAGGCATGTCCGTGGTAAAATTGGATAAAATCGCCCTTCAACCACGCCCACTTTCGATATCGAAAACTGCGAAAATCACCTAAATTAACATAATTCGGTAACGGAAATGGCTAAAATGATATAGTTTGGTAGGATGAGTCCCCTAGTCATTCTATTAGGATTTTTTGAGAATTTTTTTAAAGTCGATGTGGCACCGTCCACTTTTAAGGGAGGCATTTTTGAAAATTCGACTGGTCGTAACTTTTTAACTAATTACGGAAGAACGATGAAATTGGTACAAGGTATACTAGCATAATAGGGAGTATACCGGATGTAATTGGACGAAATCGCTTCCCAACCACGCCCACTTCCGAAATGGAATATTTCGAAAATCATATGAAAACTACCGCTGGGTATTTAATGTTCAGGTTACCCCAACTAAGACTTCCTTACTTGTTTATTTTTACTTTTATTTTATTCACTCTACCTGCTATCTATATATTCTAGGAACGGAAATCACTAGGAGGTCTGCTTGGAACAAAAAGCAAACTGTTCATCAAAAAAAGTTCAAAAATTTTCTCAGAGTTCAACTACGAATCCTCACTTGGTAATATATGGAATAACAGTAGTTGTTGTTTTTTTACCGCCATTACTTGGCGGGAATTGATATGCGTAAAATTCACAAATTTTGCAAAAATTTCTTCATATCTCAGCGGAAATTCCCGCCTTGTATAATTGCTTACATTTTATTTGGGCTCTGTTTATTTTCCAAGTTCTGGGGCTCCACCACACCGGAAGCTTAACAAAAATCACAATTTTGCACAATTATCTGTGCATTTCGATGAGTGCGTGACCGAGCGTCAGTTTGTTTTACGTCACCAGATTCGGAACTTTGTTCTAATTCTCATCAAATAAAGTGTATTCGAATGGGCAAAAAATACAGCGAAACACCATAAATACGGTGACCATAATTTTTTTTTAAAAAAACAGAACTCATTTTACTTAAAACTTTCCACCCACCAAAATTTCCCTAAGCGCATTTGAAAATTGATCTGATACGATTTCTGATGTTTTTGGGATAATTTTTTGGTGTTTTGGGATCACTGTTTTTATCAGTATAGTATCCGGACCGTTTTCGGATACGAAAAATTGTGGAAAAGCGAACCAACAGTAAATCCAGCCCAACAGTAAAGTTTCCGGACCGTTTTCGGATACGAAAACGATGGAAAAATATACGATTGGTAAAACGTACGTTGCTCTGCTGGATGGGTTGGTATTTTCTTCATGTGAAATTTCTCTACCCGCCTATAAATTATTTGAGGTTACACTTTCAATGTTTTGAATAAAAAAGGGTTCCCTGAAAAAAAAACAAAAAAAACGGCGGAATTTTAACGTAAGTACGTTAAGACCGATGACTCCTAGTCAGGGTAACGAAATCTCTATTTAGCAAGTTTCGGTACATACGCCGTATGGCTTTTTGCAAATACGTGGTATTGCCCGCCGAGCGACGATTTGTTGAAAAGGTTGCTGGTACAGAAAAGCAGAACAAAAACAGAACATTTGCTTAAAAACAGAACATTTCTGTTACAAACGCAAAACAAGCTCCTCAAAAACAGAACTGTTCTGCCAAAAACAGAACGCATGGTCACCGTAACCATAAACCAAAACACCGACCATTGTGCCATATTTAATTTTAGTATTTTTATTTGACCACAACTGTATATGTTATTATGTACACACATACATACAAACTTTTATACAAATTCATTTGAGCTTGAAACTTAGAAAAGCTTTTCGTGCTTTAAAGCTTCGCTAACCTCTTTTTTGACAGTTAAATACATAGGTATGAATGTATGGTACGGTGCTTGTTGGTGTTTGGGGTAAAGCGGTGTAGATTGGCTAGCTGTGTGATTTACAAAATCTGAATCTTTTTAAGTTGAAAAAGTAAAGCGATTTTAAATTAAATCTCGATTGAATATAGCTTAAGCTTAGCACTAAGGCCGCTGAAAAATAAAATAACTGACAAAAGGAAGTGTCGAGCAAATATAAAAATAAAAAAAAAATTACTTAGAAGAGACAATTATAATATATATTTATATTAGGGTGATTTAAAAAAATTTCGACTAGGTCTTATCCACTCAAAAGTTAGTAGTGGATGAGAAAATAAGCCTTTCAAAAAATTAGCGCTATAATTTAACCTTTAGAAAAAATGGATTTTTTTCAATGTGAATTTTCTAATAATTTTTGAAACTTTCTCCATAAATTCTTTACATATTCCTAAAGTGGAGGACTTGAAGTTTCCAAAACTATTAAACTAGTTACAGATATTTCAAAATGACTGGGTTGTGTACTATTGCGAGTAAAACTACAAAATATAGTCAATATTTAATGCCGGTTTCCTTTTGTAACGGGTTTCGGTTTCGTTCTTTAACATTTATTTCGGTTTCGGTTTCGGTTTCGTTCTTCAACATTTATTTCTGTTTCGGTTTCGGTTTCGGTTTAGGTTTTGTAACGGGTTTCGGTTTCGGTTTCGGTTCCGGTTTCGTTCTTCAACATTTATTTCGGTTTCGTTCTTCAACATTTATTTCTGTTTCGGTTTCGGTTTTGTAACGGGTTTCATTTTGTAACGGGTTTCGGTTTCGTTCTTTAACATTTATTTCGGTTTCGGTTTCGGTTCCGCTTTCGTTCTTCAACATTTATTTCGGTTTCGTTCTTCAACATTTATTTCGGTTAAGGTTACGGTTTCGTTCCGGTTTCGGTTTCCAAATAAAAATACCAAGAGGTAGCCTCTGGTTAAATAAAATATGTGTCCAAAAAAGAAGACATTAAAAAAATTCAAAACAGTTTGGAACCGGTTCCGGCTTTTGAAACGGTTTTGGTTTCGTTCTTTTTCAGGTAAAAATAACGGTTACGGTTTTGGTTTTGAAAAATTAATCGGTTT
>CAXKVI010000001.1:153837693-153842693 GCA_964058755.1 Campiglossa producta
TTAATTCAAAATGAAAATTGAAAATCTGTGGAACGTTAGTTAACCTGGCACTGTGAAATTGGGCCTAAATTTCAATTGGGCTCGTCAAGCGATTTTTGAAAAGAAATCTGGGTATTTAAAAAATTTTTGGAAATAGGGAGATCTTCAGCTCAGCCGTCGATATCCACTACTATCTCAAAACTTTCTATTTGGGTATTGCCACTTCGGGCGGCTTACAGGGCTGCCCCTATCTATTTTTTATTTTTATCTTATAACTTTAAACGAGCTAAACTTGTATATTTTATGTATTTGTTTATGTATTTGTTTATTTGTATATCCGGACTATCTCGGGAACCACTTGGGCGATTTTGATGGAATTTTTAATATAGATAGTATGATTGATTCTAAGACTATCCACTTGGGGGTTGCCACTTGCGGCGTTTTACAGGGGTGCCAACTATCTCCATTTTTTTTAATTATGGAGCAGGATGAAGAGTTACTTTCAGCGACATGCCAACTAAAATATTTTCAAGTAGGGTTGCCACCTAGGGTTGCCAAGGGTTGCCACCTTACCGCAGTATATTTGTATATCCGGTAATATCTCGAGAACCGCTTGACCGATTGGGATGATATTTGTCATAGAGATAGTATGATTGATTGTGAAACTAACCACTTGGGGGATGCCACTTGGGGCGATTTACAGGGTTGCCACCTATTTAAATTTTTTTTTAATTATGGAGCAAGATATGCCAATATGGGTATCAAATGAAAATTATTTTTATTATTTAGGGTTGCCACCTAGGTTTTCCACCTTACCGCAGTATATTTGTATATCCGGACTATTTCGGGAATTATTTGGGGCTATTTTGAGATCATTTTGGGTTCAATTTTGGATTTTTTTGGGACAATTCTGGGGTAACTTTCGGATCATTTTAGAGTCATTTTGGTATCATTTTTGGATCATTTTGGGATAATTTTTGGGTAATTTTGGGAACATTTGAGGGTCTTTTTGGGGTCGTTTTGGGATTATTTTGGAAACATTTTTGGGTAATTTTGGGATCGTTTTAGGGTAAATTTAAGGGTGTTTTTCGGATCATTTTTGGGTCGTTTTGGGTTCAATTTCGTATAATTTTGGGAACATTTAAGGGTCTTTTTGGGATCATTTTAGGATTATTTTATGATTATTTTTGGGTAATTTTGGGATCATTTTGTGCTGAATTGGTAGCATCGAGAAAGTTCGGTCAGCCAGGTACTATTCTGCAAGAATGAAATATGGTTTTCTGAATAGGGTTGCCACCTAATTCTTAAAAATACCGTATATGCTAATAAATCGAAACATAAATTATACGATAAGTTCTATAGCTTGATGCGCTGAATAATATGGATTGCTTTTCTTGAATTTCCAGGGTACTGGTGCCACACTCGACAGTGTTTCGTTGGAGTTGATGCTTTTGGATTGGGATAGAGTTACCAAAAATGAGGTAAATAATTTGAATTAAAAAAAAGTGAATACAATAGACTTGTAACTTTTTCTTCAAAACCATTAGGTAATCGGCCGACTGGAGCTTGGCGGTCCAAATTCAGGTGGTACTGCGTTGAATCATTGGAATGAAGTATGCAACTCGCCACGAAGACAAATTGCCGAATGGCATAAACTCAACGAGTAAGAGGGAAAGTGAAATGAAATGCAAAACTAATTGAAATTCAAAGATAGTAGAAAAGTTATTGGAAGAGTTAGAACGCATTTCTGCTAGAAAAGACAGATTTTGTACTAAAAAAAAAAACTTAAAAAATATAACTAAAAATGAAATGAGTATATTTATGTTGAAGATATATATTAAATGCGTGTATTTTTGTGAAGAGATTAATATATACTTCGCGAATACAAACATACATCTCTACGAAAAAGTAAAAGTATTTATTGACGCCCAATAGTGTAAATCATTTAAAAATCAATTAAAGGCAACAAAGAAAAAAAAATAAAATAAAGGAAACAATATACTCACCTGCATATATACTAGAGTAGATATGACATATTTATATACATACGTATAAGAAATATATATTAATGGTATTATCAAGAAAAAAAAAACGTGTGCAAGAAACACACACACTTTCATTCATTGCATACACTGGGCGCAGATGCTCTGTTTGCGTGCGAAAAATATAAATCATTGAAATTGTGCACAATTATCGTATGTGAGCTAGTTAAGAAATATTCTAAAACTGGTTAAAATCGGCGGTCCCTTAGAGGCACCGCCCTTGGACCTATACAAAAAATTTAGTTACACGCACGAAGTCTCTTGACAATACAAAAAATGTGCTTGATTCACAAAATTTTTATCTAGTTAGCATATACTTGGCAACAGAATGTAATTCCATAGACCTTTTGTTGGTCAGAACTGGACGGCCAAAATCGCCTAGGCGTTTAAATCCTATTTTAAGTAAGTAAGTAAGTACTTTCTTTTATCATTATTTCGTGCTTTTGCAGCTTCCTCTCGAAGCATTCCAATCGGTATTATTGCAGCATCAATTATTTGACCAAAAAATGTTACGTATACGCCATGTCACCTTTATAAAAATTTTTTCCTTTTCATCATTAAATCAAGGGCGAAAGTCGTTATGGGCAAACATTTTTTCTGCAATCGATAGGAAATATTCAAAACTTTAATTTTATTATAGTTAGAAGGTGTAGCTAGCTGCAGCACACAAACTTTTTTGCCTAACGAAAGTAGCAAAAGTAGTTTTTATGAAATATAATTTTGGCTGGCTTATATTTGTCTAGTACATATTTGGTCGATGATATTTTCTTTACTTAGCCAAGAGCGTGCTATAGTTTCCTACAAAATAAAAACCTTTGGCCTCAAAACATGGCTTCTACGCCCACTGTACATGGTACACACACACACAGACACATAAATGTTTAGTTTAGAAATGTTGTTAAAAAAAATCATAAATTAATTTATATTTGTACGCAAAGAAGAAGCAGCAGTAGCTTTTGTTGCAGGAAAACTATACAAAATAACATTTTCAACTAGTAGAAATTTTTTTTTTATATTACAATAAAAATTGCGTTATATTAGTGAGTATGGGTGATGACAAAGTTTTCAATGACGCAACAATAAATTTATATAGAGTAAGGCTAAAAAATTATTGTACTTATTTGTTTTTGCTACGGCTGAGCGATTAATCGATTACTCGAAATTTTGATTAATCATAAGTTCGATTACTCTTTGAATCAATTAATTTTAATTTCTTATTAATCAAAAGGGAATTTTATTCGATTAATCTCGAGATTTGATTAAACTAAACGCAAATTATATAATCGCTTAATCGAACTAATAAAGTTCTTCATATAGACGATTAATCGCGATTGCAATTATACAATTCATTTTGCTTATCAAATAGATTAATTTAATTACTCAAGCATACGATTGATCGAATTGGCAATAATGCAACTAATTTCTTTCTTCTTTCACTTAATATGCGATTAATCGAAATAAACAATTTTTAGTTCATAATTAATATATAATTACTACCTAGACTAATCGATTAATTCAGCAAGTGAAAGCATCTTTAATTAAAATAACGACTAATCGTACATTACTTTTACTCAGTTATTGATACATATCTCTCTTATTTGTTTCAAATACTGATTATCAGACATCGGATTTTTATATGCAAATTATAGGCAATAAATATATGATATCTAACAATGGCGGATCCAGGATTTGGAAGGGGGGGGGGGGTTAATTTTTTATTTTTCGAGTATATTTTTGATTGACAGTTTCTCAAAACTCGCTTTTTATAGTTGTTATTCAAAAAAATATATACCTAACTTTTTTGGTATGGGCAATGTCAAATTCAAGATTTCACGTAACTTTTAATGTTTTGTTTCCGTAATTTACTATATTTTTGCTCAATTTTTACTATGTTTTTGGTGTAATTTTTTAATATATTTTTGTTCAATTTTTACTATATTTTCTGTGTAATTTTTACTAATTTTTTTTTGTAAGTTTTTACTACATTTTTGTTCAATTAATGTAATTAATGTGAAAAATATGACTTTTTGTTTCCCGCAGAAAAGGGTTTGAACCTGAAAACCACCCTCTGGATCCACCCCTGATACGTAATATAACCATAATTTTAGTATTTTAATTGAGCATTTACAATTTTTTGATTAGAAATAATGATGAATTAAAAAACAAGAGTTTATTATTAGTGAATTTTATTTGGTTTAGAAATTTAAAATTTTTCATATAAAGTATAAGTAATTTCTTTGCTCCACGCTTCTATAATTGCATAATTACTTCAATTTAATTATGAATGTAAATACAGCATAAAACACCAAAATTAGTTGAAACGAAAATATAGAATTTATTTATACAAGAGTTAGTAAAATATGCAAATTTAAATTATAATTAAATTTTCACACATTTACAAAAAAATATTCGTTATTGAAATCCTTATGCCATACAAAAGCAAAACAGCGTTACCAGTTCTGGAGAACCGAGTCTTTTGAGAACAGTTAAGTTTAAGTTCTATATCTACCGCAGCCAGTATAGGGTTAAAGCATATACCCGAATACGTTTGGAAACTGGCACATCTCTATATGTCTTCTAGTTTAATGCTGACATTTGCAGTGTTCATACATACATACATAATTGTATCTCAGCTGTTTTAATAAGTATAATCTGTATATTTACATACATATGTAGTAATTTTAAGGATACGAGTGTGCAAAACCGAAACAGATACCGAACCGTATGCAGTACAATAAATATGAAATGATAGAGTAAGGGTATTTAGACAAGATTTTTTATTTTTTTTTTAATAACAACACGCAAACTCAGAAGTAGTCAGATGACAAGAAGTAAAGCTAGCAAGTAAGGAAAAGGCTGTCTTCGGCTGTGCCGAAGGCTTTATACCTTTCATGAGTATGAGTCACGTTATTTGAAACATGAACACACTATAAAGGAGTGACGCTCCTTGGCTGATATATAAAGGATGCAATCAATTGT
>CAXKVI010000001.1:153845193-153890193 GCA_964058755.1 Campiglossa producta
TTTAATTTAATTTAATTTAATTTAATTTAATTTAATTTAGTTTAATTTAATTTAATCCAATATAATTTAACATTTTCACCTAAAATGAAAATTGGGCGACTAGTTTGCTTTGGAATCATATATAATTTGTCACTAACAAATTCTGCAAAGAAGCGCGAAATAGTATAAAAAAAACTGCGCTACTAAAATATTGCGCGGAACTGTAACTATGCGGTAATTTGCAGAAAGCAGCAGCAGTCTTTTAAAGTAGCTGGGAACTTTAAAGCTCAATAGGAAAGCTTTTATTCCTTTACTTGAACTTTCTCTCCTTTATCTAAGCTTTCAACAGCCTACATTTCATACAGCGGCTTACATGCACTTTCGAACTTTTAAACCAAGCTTAAAGCACATACAAATATTGAACACATACAGATACATACATCTATAGCAGCATATGGAAAAATATATATATTTATTAAGAGTTTAAGATATAGCCAGTAAATATAAAAGCTCATCTATACAAGTAATACAAAATAAAAAAATCGTAGCGCAGCTCAAAAGCTCGAATGTTAAAGCAGCCAATCAGCTGAAGAATGAAGGAAATGATTGACAAGCATAAAAAGTGGAGCCTATTTTGTAGGGACGCTTAGCTTAGCATATATGTATGGTTAAGAAAAGCTGCTTCACTGAGGGCCCTGACAAATAAAAACCAAACATGCATACATATAAATTGAAATGCTTATATATTTATTGGCAAAAGAAAACAACAAAAAAAAATATATTAAAAAAAAGTATCAAGTCCAGAAGTTGAAATAGCAGCGCGAAAAAAGAACGAGAAATAGAGAAAATTTGAATTGAGAGAAAATTTTCGAATATAAAATTGTTAGTTGTAAATAGCAAAATATAAGAGTGCATACCATGCATATTTGTATGCATATACAGTAGCACTAAAAAAATTAGCAGTGAAATTAAAAGTGCAAACAAATTTAAATAAATGGTATTGTGAAAATAAAAAGTTCTAAAAACCTGCGGAATTAGCGAAATTTCAAAGATTCTAAAAAAAGACTAAATTTTAGTGAAATTTTTTTTATTATATATTTTTGTTCTTTTGTGAATGCTTGTGAGTTTAAGAATTCTAATTTTTACATTTTCTCTCCCAGGTCGCTTTATGTTTTATATAAAAATAAAAATATTATATCGAAAAAACTATGCCATATTGGACTTTGCTGCAATTTTTTTGCACGCCACTGTGTATATGCATATTTATCCGACAAAAAAATGGTATAAAATATGAACGCATACATATATGTATTTATTAAGCATAGAAAATATATATGAAAAAATTTATTTAATTTAAATAAAAAAACCGTACCCAACAAATATAAAAAAAGCATACACAGTAAAAAATTTAACAAAAATCATATATGTAATTAAATATAAGCAAGAATAAATAAAAAAAAATAATTGCATGCAATTAGTAAAAGATCATTGAATAGTGCATAAATATTTTGTTTGTTGATTTAAGTCAAAATGTAATAAATTAAGTTAATGCATAAATAAAATCGAAATATTCAAATCGATTCAATTAAATGCGTAATTCTGGAAAAATAATACATACACATACACGAACATACATATACATGCATGCACATATGGCTACATACATATTAAATGAGTGTATATAAAATACTTCTACATATAAATAAAAAACTAAAAAAAAAACAACAACAAAACGAATTAGTGAGTTTTACTTAAGCAGGAAGATACGCACCAGTTTGGAGGAAAAGCGCGAGGCTCGAGGACCCACTGTGGTGAAGTTTACTAGAGGTTGTGTAAAAATCAAATTTCTCAACAACGGTGGAAGCTAACTAATTATGCTTTGGGACACTTTTTACTGAATCGCTTGATTTTGCGATAACATTTTCTAAGACTCCCCATACCCTTGAGATGCTGACTGACTGAAGTATTTTCCGAAAATTGCAAATGTCATGGTTCTTTTCCGATAACTCCAATTTTGTCCTTAAGATTGGTATTGATAAAGTAAATCTCCACACTACTTTTCAGGCCCCTATTTTAACCCCTTTTATAAATATTCAACCTCAAGTTTGTATTGATATCATATAGTTCCATACCAATTATCAGGTGTCTGCCATAAACTCCTTTTAGATATTCAGCTTTAGAAATTAAATATGTATGGGAGGTGGCACGCCGCCTTTCCGGTAACACCCACTTTCTATACCAATTTGCAGATTCCGGCAATAAATACTTTTTGAGATATTCAGCTTTAAAAATTGAGTATGTATTGGGGATGCCAAGCCCCTTTTCCTATAACTCCCATTTTTAATTCGTTAGTATACCATTGATGCGGTATCTATATCTCCATACCAATTTTCAGGCTCCTAAATTGAGCCCTTTTAGAGACATTCAGCTTGAAAAATTAAGTTTTTATGGGAGATGCCACGCTCCCTTTTCCGAAAACTTGAAGTTTTATTCGAGAGAATGGTATATGCCTCATGTACAGTGGTGTGTCTGTCTGTCTGTCTGTCCGTATGTTTGTGGCCGTATCACTCTCAAAGTAATGAATGGAATTGAATGAAACTTTTTTCGTTGGATTGCTCGACGCTTAACTTAAAGTTTAAAATATTATTTTTTTGCGAATCTCAACGGGTTTTGGGGTTATCGCCCAATATGTGGATGTGGTGGGTCCCAAATCAGGCGAGCCGGTTGATCCAACACAGATGCCCGCTTGCAGCAGCACCTCATGATGTCAGATGCTGCTGTTGAAATCCGCTGACAAACTCTTACACCGATTATGTCGGAGTGGCCTAGCCAGGTTGTCGCCTTTTCACATTAGTTAACCACGGAAGGGATGTTCAGTGGCAATCCAGAGGATACGTGGGCCGATGTGGCCTACCTTGCTCTCTTCAATTGCCGGCAGTTATCGGTAAAAATGGACGAATGCAGCCTAAATCTAACATTCTTATCTCAAATCTAGCTCTAATAAACATTTCAGGTTTGAACACTGGCTGTATGAATGTGAAATATATATACGATTTGTGTTGCGATGATATTTTCAGTTGCAGTTTGGACGCGTTCATTATAACATCGTCTCGAATAAGAAACGGGAATAAAACTGAATTTTTATAAATCGCTGAAGTATAAAGAAATAAATATTATTTATTACGGAAATAATAATTAATTTTCGTTGAAGAGGAGAATATCGACAAATAAATTTAAAGAAATGTTTAAATTCTCAGCAGTGTTAATATTAATAAGTTTTGGAGTCGATGAAATCCGCGCTGCCAGCCTAGGTAATCGATATAGGAAATTAAAACGAATTAAAACAACAACAAACATACGTTTTGGTACATTTGCCAATGCAAGAGAATTGTGATGCGCGAGTTTGCATTTCCTTACAAATTCTATAGTCGGCCGCTTGACAGAAACTTGAAAGTGTAAAAATTAAAGTTTTGGAATATAAAAGTTAAAAACCCAGTAGAAAAGTTACCAAGCTTCTTAGCAAGAACAAGGCACGTTCCCGTAACGGTTCTCAGTAAATACTTCCTGTGCTACTTTTCAGGGAAGCGAGGTGTTAAGTTGTTGTTGTTGTAGCAGTATTTTGCCCCGCCTAGTCGGAAAATCCACTTATACAAAGTTACATAACGGACCAGGCAGGGTTGTACAGATGTTGAAAGTCTTTTGCCGGATATGAATCCGGTACGTTTCGGCGAGTTGTGCCTTTTGGTGCTAGCCCGACTTTCTTAGGAACGACTTCGTTGGATTTTAGTCGCTTTTTACGACAGGCATACCTACCTCGGGCATATTCTATTAAAGCGTGCTTAGAGTGCTTGAAGCGAACTCAGGGGAACTTGTTGAAACTTTCACTTTTGCATTATAGGACGTCTAACTTAAAATTTAAGACATCCCTTATTTCCATAACTCTATCGATTTCGAAGTAATCGGCCAATTTCGAAGTTATCGACAAATATTTGGCCTTTGTGTGGGATAAAATCTGCCGGGTCTACTACTCAAGAATAACTAACGAATTAATTGACATGTTATGTGGGTTTAGTTCCAGAGAAGCATTTCCGTAAGTGTTTCTTACTCCTTCCTTCTTTAACTGGGAAGTAAGGAGAGCGGTTGTAGAGAAATGCAAGGCACACGGACTGGGTCCAATAAAACCCACTTTGAGAGCGGCCTACCTAGTTTGTCAGCGATCGGGCCCATCTGAACTGAAGAACTGGAATAGTTAATAAGTCACTTCACCGCGGCTTGTTCAAAGGGCTTCAATAGGGCGTCCCGGATCCAAAGATTCATGGGAAAAGGAAGCTCATTGGTGATCGCGCAGACTGGATTCATTACGCCAATTTTATAGAAAAAAATTCAACAAGGCCAAAAGGTTTAATACAGATACTCAATGGCAAGATGACAAACGTAAAATAAGGGCTTATAAGAAAGCTTTGCAACAGGTGCAGAGGTCTTCATGGAGAAAATTCTAAACTGGTGTGAAGGAATTTTTGAAACTTCCAGACTCAGGTTTATACTCTCAACTCCAACCCGATAGGTGGTCTCCAAAGGCATGACAGTCCGAGGACCGTTTCTGCCATAGCCTCTAAATAATAAAGTGCGTTAAGTTTCGGTCCGTTTGATCCTTTTAGGAACTGCATATCAGTAGTTGTATTCACCTGATCTGCTTCGCTTTTGAGCTGCACAACAATTCATGTATTCGGATTTGAAGTTTTTCGTGGCTCCCTTTAACACCATTTTGTACTCTTCCACCCCGCATAGTCGATGTGCTTGGTACCAATTGCGACTACGGCGCTATTTGTTTTTAAAGAAAACGAACGGCACCGCTGCCACTTAATTAGCTTAAAATGGACTGCTGGAAAGGCTAGTCCAATCCTATGCAAAATTTGCTCGAAAATCGGAGAGCGGACGCATCCATCCGAGCGGGTATCCTAACACCTTGGATTGGGTTGGCGCATGTGCGACTTTTACCACTCCACTTCCACTTGCGAAATGCAATGTAAGAGAGCCGTTCTTCTTACTCCACCACTGTTTGGCGCTCCCCTAATGGATGCATACCGCGTGTTGTCGCCTAGACTCTTCGCCACAGACAAGTGTCTAACGCAGCCGCCAACATGTGTATATCTCTTGTTCGTCTCGCATAGTAAAACAGTACAAGGCATGCTTTGTTGAGGATGCTCGAGTATAAGGCACCCCCAATGGTATCTTATACTTTCAGACTATCTCCGGAACCGCTTGACCGATTTGGTTGAAATTTTGAATATAGATAGTATTGATTCTAAGACTATCCACTTGGGGAGGTTTACAGGGTTGCCACCTATCTCAGTTTTTTTTATTTTTTAGAAAAATATGCCAATATGGGTTTTAATTGAAAGGTATTTTCAGCGACATGTAAACTGAAATATTTTCACGTAGGGTTGCCTCCTGGGGTTGCCACCTTACCGCACTATATTTGTATATCCGGACTATTTCGTGAACCGCTTGACAGATTTGGACGAAATTTGGCATATAGATAGTATGACTGATTCTAAGACTATCCACTTGGGGGTGGGTTGCCACATAACTCAATTTTTTAAATTATGGAGTTAGATAAGTCAATATGGGTATCAAATGAAAGTATTTTCGCCGACATACAATTTTTTCAAGTAGGGTAGCCGCCCATTACCATTTTACCGTATTGTATTTGCATTGTATATTTTTGGGATCATATTTGGATTATTTTAGGATCATTTTGTGATCATTTAGAGGTCACTTTAGAATAATTTTGGGGCTATTTTGAGATAATTTTGAGTTAAATTTTGGATTTTTTGGGACAATTTTGGGGTAATTTTCGGATCATTTTGGAGTCATTTTGGGATAATTTTTGGGTCATTTGGGGATATTTTTTGGATCATTTTAGAGTCATTTTGGGATCATTTTGGAAACATTTAACGGTCTTTTTGGGATCGTTTTGGGATTATATTTTGGTCATTTTGGGTAAGCAAAGTTAGCGCTAAATTGATAGCACCGAGCAAGCTCCAGGTCACCCACGTACTCTTAATCTATTAATTCAGCGTCTTTCTCCAACATCAAATAATAGACTGATTTTATTAAATTTTATCGCAGTAGCCCAAGAGTATGACGAATATGACGAGTACTTCAAATGTAAAAATGGCGAATTAATAGGGGATTACCAGGTTTGTAATGGCCACAAAGACTGTACTGATGCTTCCGATGAGTACGAACCAGGCAAAATAATAGCTAGTCCATGCTTGAAGGTGCATTGTTCAAATGCCGATGCTAAATGTTATTATGGTGCTTGTATACCCTACACAAGTTGGTGTAATGGCATCAGGGATTGTGCCGATGGCTCCGATGAATGGAAATATTTTTGCACTAAAAGCGAGTAAGTCAAAAAGATATACATTTGATTTCAATCTACTGATTTTGAGACATGCCGTCGCCGGGATGCATAAATGTCGTATTTTATATGAAAGCCCATACGATATACGACAATCTTTTATCCGACCGTTACTTGTACGACTGTCCATGCTTACCATTAACTTCTCTTCTTTCCTTCTTACAGCAACCCCAACCAATCAGCTTGTGAATCTGGTGAATTTATTTCGAAAGATTTATTTTGTGACGGCCAAAAGGATTGCTTTGATGGCAGCGATGAGAGCTCTGTTTTGTGCTCACTGCGGAAACGCGCGGCAACACAATTCCGTTGTCTTTACGGTGGCTTAATCAATTCGAGTAAAAAGTGTAATGGTCGCGAAGATTGTTATGACGGCACCGATGAGGATGAATATCATGCTGGCTGCCCCCAGAATATATCAAGCAAGAGCTTATCACCTCCTATCGTTGATGGTTGCTTTATTAAATATGATAAGAATCATGAGATACGCAACGATGAATATGTCTACATTGCATCTGGCCATAGGGTTCCACAAGATACCCGAATCTTTATTAAATGCCAAAAAAATTTTTCACTTAGCACCAACACAGATGAAGTGGTGCGAATATGTGAACAAAATGTTTGGAATGACGATATTCCAAGTTGTTACAGTAAGTACCTATATAGATTATTGCAGGGCGATTTGTATGGGCCGAGAAAAATTCACAGAGGCATAACGCGATTATGATTATTTGGGCCATGAATTTCGAGCCCAGTATTTTTATACCCAGCGTAGTAGTACTAGTTAAGGGGTAATAAATTTTTGTCCACATAACGGTCTTACGTAACGGCACAAAATAATCGAGATAGATATAGAGTTCCATATATGAAAGTTCTTAGGTTGAAAAGAAAAGTTCATTAAGGCAAGTCCGTCAGTCTGTCTGTGTACATAATAACTGAGATATTTGCATGAAATTTTGTATACAGATTGCTTTTTGGCCAAGGTAGGCTGCTATTAAAAATGGGCGAAGTCCGATGATAACCACGCCCCCTTTTTCGATATCGGAACATAAAGTGACATATCTGGCTAGCTGAAATGGCTAAAATGATATAATTTTATAGGTGAATCCCCCTGGTCGTTCTCTTATGATTTTTCCATAATTCAATTTTACATTTTTTCTTAAATGTGGAGCAAGATTTTCGACCGTATACCACCGAAGAAATTTCAGACAGGCTTACCACCTAATCCTTTTTTTGTATTCCTCTGTATATCGACAAATATCTCGGGAATAAGTGAAGCGATTTGGATCTTATTTGGTATATACTTCATTCCAAGACTTTCTACCTGGGTATTTTTTTTATAATATTGAGCAAAATATGCCAATTTTAGTATCAAATGAAAGGTATTATCGGTCACATACCAACGAAGATATTTGCAGGTAGGGTTGCCAACTAGGGTTGCCACCTAACGGAATTTTTTTATTCTTTCGTTTGTATATTGACCAATATCACGGGAACCCATTGATATTGGGTAGGAAAATTTGTTTTCTTTGGACTGAGTCAAATATTTTAATTATGTCTAGGGAGCCGTTTTTTGGAGTTATTTTTCCTTGGGATAAGTAATTTTTAATAACGTCAAGGAAAGATTTTTCTGAGTGTAGGAAAAATACCAAGAAAGCAAACAACGACAAGTCCTAGTGAGATGTAGCCATATTCTAGAAAGCAACCGTTAAACCTCTAGGTCTTCAGTTTTTACAGCGCTACCTACTCTCTTGAGAGCCTAACCAGTAGGCTACTTTTTAAATAGAGGTAAAGGCAGTGCCTTCGATTTGCTTGGAAGCTAAATGTACCTATATTATCCAGAAATATTAGGACGCAAATTTATCCGTTCATCTTCTCTGTAGGTCTGCTAGCTTCGATACATATTAAATGAGTTCTCAGCTAAACACTACAGAGAGCAAACTTTATTTTCAACTCTATTTCAGAATTCTGTGAAAATGAGTTACTAACCCGAAGCATATCCACGAAAGTCAATTGTAAACACGAATCGGCACCAGTTGCATGTGAAAGGATAAGACCGAAAACTATTGCCGAAGTTAGCTGTGCTGATAGTTACCAAATGCCCACACAATATAGGTAAATATATGGAGAGCAGTAAGACCTACATTAAATAACCTACAATGGTTTCTCGATTTCGGCGGGGTGAGAATTACTTAGCGACATTACGTTTTTATTTGCAGAAATTATCCGAACATCCTGATGCATTGTTCAAACAAATCTACTTGGGATATAAGCAAGGTTAATTGCAAGCCAATTTGTGGGAAAACAGAAAAATCCACTGATCTCACGGCATCAGATTCACCATGGCATGTCGGTATATATGCACGATCGATTAAGGCTTGCGGAGGAACTATAATTTCGCCAAGGCTAGTAATAACGGGTGAGTCGATATTCCTGAGGCCAGTTCAGGACCTAGATATAAATAATTTTAGATTATTATCTATGCGGAATGTTTTCTTCTACATATTATTAATATTTTTTTTTGTTACAGCTTTGCATTGCGTTTTGGATGAAAATGATAATGTTTTACGCTCCGAGCTCATACAAGTTTTTGTTGCCAGCGATTCAGGAAATCGAAGCATCGAATCTTTTTTCAAGGATGTATTGAAGATATTTGCCGATACGTAAGCTCAAGATAAGGCTATATCAAATAATAACGCTGCACTCAAAAAAAAAAGGTTCCTTATTTCCTTATTTTGTTATTTGTCTCGAAAGATATGGCTTCCTTAATTTAAAGACTTTTTTCCTCAATTTAAGGAAAAAAGTCTCTAAATTGAGGAAAACAGTCTTTGGAGCCAAAATAAGGAAACCTTTTTCTGAGTGTACACTCGAAATAAAACCAAAAATTTAATAAAACAAAATAATTTAAAAAATTTAAATAAACTTAAACTATGAATAATATAAAAACACAAAATAAAATCAAATAATTAAAATTAAATGAATCAAATTAAAATAAAATATACGTGAAAAAAATAATCTAAAATATAATGAAAAAAAAAAAAAAAAAAATACATAAAAAATTTAATATCCCTATCCCACTCGCAATAGGACTTAAAACGACTCCCTGTTAAAACTATCATCAGCACCTTTCATTTCAGACCCATTTCACATTAAAACTTTCTAGATCCACACCTGGTCCTCAATATCAAGTATACGTATTATATTATGGGAAAAGTAGCCGAAAGATGTTAAAACACTCGACACCAACCTTTATTTGAAACCCATATCGCACTAACCCCTTTGAGGGTCCATCCTGGTACACAGTTCACATATCAATATCTCGAAAACGGGGTGTCACATGGACTAATAACTAAACCATTTTAAAGCACTCATCAACACCTTTCATATTGTATGCACGCTAGGGTGGTTCAAAAAACTAAAGGGTTTCTTAGAGACCTAGGGACCCTCCTATTTTTTTTACAGCTAACAAAAGAATAATCTATGCAAAATCTCAGTAATGTGAAACATATGGAAGGCGGCGCTCCACGAGGTCTACTTTTCATAAATTTCTATGAAGGAGTAAATTTTAGAAATTTTTAAATCGGTTTTTTTAAGGATTCCGATTTTAAAAATTGTGCTTTCTTCCATACATTTGATGCTTAACATGTTCAGATTACTGAAATGTTTTTCTGGTATTTAAAGCCTTTTTATTTCAGGTATAACATTATTTCAATCAAATGAGTGCTCGTAAAATATCTAAATAAATTACGGGTTTTGCCTCCTCGTAATATTTTTAGGAACTGTAAAAAAATCCCGTATTAATTGTTTGTACAGCATTGAGCGCCGCCTTCCTAGTGGCTCCTCACTTCTTTTATCTTTACATTCAACTTGAGTTTTTCCCATACGATTCTGAACCACCCTAATGCACACGTTATAAGGTTACCCTGTTCCACATTTTGAGTTATATCTCCATATTGGACGGAAATTCCAAGGTTTCAGGATATATATTAGTTATCGATAAATATATGGAAATATGACGTAGTCCAAAAAAAAACCGTAACACTCTCCCCCTTTCCTTGATACACGGTTAAAAAAATAAGCCTAAATTTTAAACCCGTCTAAAGTTAACGCGATTTTTTTTAACTTTTTTTTTTGAATATTTTAAGCCTTCAGAAAGTTAAAAAAAAATTCAATTTCTTTTGGTTTCGATTTAAGATCTAAATGAAAAAGTAGTATACATTTTTTTTGTTGGTTTGAATGTAATTGAATTTTGGCCACAAAAACTTTATGTGCGGCATAGCTCAACGGTAGAGCAGTCGGCTGTGGCTCCTTAGCGTTTTCGTTCGAATCCTGCCAAGTGCAACATTTTTTAAATTTTATTTTATACTTAAAACTTTTCGGTTTAAAATTAAAGCTTTTTGGTTTGAAAATTAAAATTTATTTTTGAAAGCTTATTCAATATTGAATTTTGCCAACAACATTTATGGGTGCTATGTAGCTCAGTGGTAGAGCAGACGGGCATGATGAAATTTATTTTATCTTAAAAAAATTGTTAAAACATTTCTGGTTTATAATCAAAACCCGATTCATTTAGTCAATTTTCTCGAAAACTGGTATAGATTGGATTTGAAACCAAATTTGATTTAGTCATATATGTAGCCCAAAAAAGTTTAAAATTAAGGTTGAAATTTTCAACCGTGTACCCATTTTTTATTTAAACTTAAAGGTGGAAAGGCAACCACGGTTTGACCAAAAACTCTGTTATCGATAATTATATCGAAGTTTACCAAAATCAAAAGAAAGCTGTGGGGTTCCCATTTCGTCAGTTACAAATTCTGTTCAAAAACTCCAATAAATAACTCTGCTATCGATAAATATATCGAAATGATCCAAAGTCCAAATGAAAGCTGTGGTATCCCATTTCGTTTTGATACCAATTTTGTGCGAATTTTCCAAAGTTTTGATCGATAACTCTGTTGTCGATAAATATATCGAGCCGCAAATATCGTGTCACCTATTCAATAGGAAGATTCGTAAAGATCGGTCCAGTAGCTTAGACGTTGAAGATTTTCAAACACGCTCACTCACCCACAAACTTACGCATTTTTATATTAGTAGGATTAACTAAACATGGCTAATTTCATTTTCAGGTCGACCAACAGCGACGTCTCTCTGCTACAACTTGCCACTCCATTCATTTTAAGTAAAAATATAAGACCCAGTTGCACCAAATTTTCATTAGCAGAGATTGCAATCGACGAGTTTGGTACAGTTAATGGTTGGCTAAGACCCATCAGAGAAAGTAAGGACTCTCTATTCAAAAAAACCAAGATAAAGACAATATCGCGTAATGAATGTAGTGCCAATTTGGGTGATGATAAGTTTTGTGTACGCCCTACAGAGCGTATGAGACACGAATCCCTTAAACAGGGGCAGTTATGCGAAGGTGACAGTGGTGGCGGAATTATTGTGTACAGAGATTACACATACTATTTAATTGGTATCATTAGTTTTAAGCCAAGTAATGGATATTTATGTACAATCGATCCTGTAGCTGCTACCGATTTTAACAAAATACCAAAAATGTTGAAGGATATTATTAAGAGCGATGAGGAAGATTTATATGACCATTGATAAATCTATCTACCTACATATACCTTATAGATAACATTAAGTAAATTTCGTGACTGTTCTTATTTTCCTAGTTCAAATTTGAAAATGACATATTCGTGGCTACTTTTGAATTAAATTGTTAAGGCTGTTTTATCAAGTAAACTTAAAAATTTATCTGCCCAAAAAAAAAAATTGTATCATTTAAATAAAACACGGTTTTTATTGCTATTTTTATATTAAGTCTTTTTCTTGCTTGCAGCTTCATTTCCATGCGAAATTTCGGATCCTTACAAAGTCTTTTTAGGTAACTTCACGTTGAGCTAGACCACTTGAAACATAGTTCAGATATCCGTGACAGTGGCGTAGATAGGGAGGAGGTTAGGGGGATCAAAATGTTGTACACCTTACCCAATTTTTGATATAAACAAACACTTACCTGAATATAATTTTCTCAGACTACCCTTTCCAAGTAGTCTTGCTTCAAACATCGGTGTGTTTTTGTGATTCTCCGATTTTGGTTTGAATTTGCCAAAAATGCAAAAATCAATATGGGGATACATACATATCCTTGAGAGAAATTTACTGCTGAATCCGAAATCAGAATTCAACGACGGGCCGAGGTGCGACCTTAGCACCGCAAAAGATTTCATTACTGTCAGGGATAAGCAGAAATGAATGTGGCATTTGAAGACTGTAAAGCTACATTTGCGTAGAGAAAGCATCTACTAATGCCTAAATGATACTTTGTTTTTTTCTTAATATTTTTTCTTTTACTTTTAACATCATAACTTGAAAATATTTAAGTTGGCATTTCGCTGAAAATACCTTTTATTTGATATCCATATTGGCATATTTTGCTACAAAATTAAAATAATTTAAGATAGGTGGCAACCCTGTAAACCGCCCCAGGTGGCAACCCTTAAGTGGATAGCCTTAGAATCAACCATAGTATCTATAATCAAAATTCCATATACAAATGTACAAATATACAAGTTTAGCTCGTTTAAAGTTATACGATTACGCCCTTATCTATGTACCAAGTTCGCCAGAAACGTAACAGTCCATACCTCCAGACCTACAAAAATTTTCATATCTATAAAAAATGTTACTTCAGAAGTGCACTTTAAAATGTATGTGCCAAAAATATTGAAAGTGTCCAAATCCATCTCTTTTTGTAGTAGTTTGTAATGGAAAGTGAGTCTGTTGTTACGTAAAAGTCTGCGATTTTGGCCATGTATTTATAAATACGACACATGAAAAATTTTAGGAACCTCCGTTTGCGAACCGTTTGACCGATTTGAATGAAATATGCACCGATAGAAGGGAAATTTAAAAAACTGAGGTATAGGCGGTATATTTTCAGGGGCGTCCACGAAATTTAAGGATGGGGGATGCGGGGCTAGCGACCCCTTAAAGATTTTATTGGCCGAATTTTTGATCACATGCGATACTAGTATTTTTAAATCTCAAAAACATATGTCTATATGGATATAAACCGATAAGTACTTCATATCTATATATACAAAACTGGATGTACTCCAAAACTACTCGGCCGATTTTGTTTAAATTTTCGTCATAGATTAGTAGGAGTCTGGAGAGCATTTCTCTAAAGATTTTTTTAGGGAAGTGGACTCGGGACCCTCCTATTCGGAACTATCGTATAAATGACTGGATTACTTGAAGTTTGGTATGTAGGTAGCGTTATGTTTAGGTTAAAGTATTGGTTTTTCTTCCGGGAAGTGGACCAGGGACCGATCTGCTCCAAACAATCGTATTTATTCCTCGATTTGTTTGAAACTTGGTTTGATTAAAATATAGAATGAACTTTCTTCCGGAAAGTGGGTCCAGGGCTGACTTATTCTAAACTATCGTAAAAATGGCTGGGTTACTTGAAATTTGGTATGTAGGTGGCGTTATGCTTAGGTAAAAATAGGGGAAGATTTTTCTTCCGGGAAGTGGACATGGGCCCGATATATTTTAAACAATCATATTTATGACTCAATGTGCTTGATATTTGGCGTGTACCTCTTTGGCGTATCAACCTATGTCGGGTATTACTAGTTCTAAATATTTGCAGTCAGTGTAGGTACTTAAGAATATCAAGGTTGTACAGTTGTTAACATTTTGGTGCAGTTCCTATAACATTCTATTCCAAAAAATCGTCAACGCTTTGCCAATCTCATCAATGCAATCTGTCTAGATGGGTTAAGTAGAAATGATAACAAGATTATCAACGCGGCAGATCTGCTAATGTGAGTATGCAATATTCGATTCCACTAAATGCTCTTATCAGTCTGTATTCAATGCAGCTGTGAGGTGCATTGTCTAGTTGAGATACAGTGGAAAATCGAATACTTAAAAAGTCAATTAACAGTAAAATCTTATAACCTAATATTATAGAATGTTTGAAACAAGAAAATATATCTTTTTCATAGAATTTGCTATATGTCACTTTACGGCGGGTAAGTTCATATGACGAGTCCAGAACCAAAACGCAATAAGTACTTACACAGCGAATAAACTTAGCATTATAATAAATATATTTCTTTTATACTCAGTTGTGCTTAGCATACAGAGTTAACTTGGTTTGTTTGCCTATTGTTCGTATGACACTACTAGTACGAGATCCCCATAAGGACAAAACTTTGATTAATAACATGGTCAATTTTTTGAGCGACTTCCTTACAACGCGACGCTAAATTTTTTTATCTTCGAAAAATCTGGTAGCAGCGACCCTTGAGAGGTAGGGGGCGTAAAACATGTAAATTTGGTGCATACAATTTTTTTTATTATAATAGCAGCTTAATTTTTTTTGATTTGCTGCCATTTTCGTAACCAACTCAGAAATATATGTGTCCTACAAATTGGGTGCGAAAAAAGTGGGTCCGCCGAGCCAAATATGTCGAAATAACGTCATAAATATTTATTATCATTCAGCCTGGAAGACGCTGCAATGATCGGGTAGTCTGAAGGAGAGCTCAAGTTCCAGATCCCTTGAATAAACCCCTCCTCCAACTCTGCCATCTAGCTTCGAGCCGCCAGTGTAAACAGAGATGCCGCCATTAGTAGCGGAGCAGCGATCCATCCTCTCCCATTCCGATTAGGAATGATTTAGCTCGCTAAAATACATGCAAATAAATGTATTGAGTTCACAGATCCGTCAACCTTTTGTTTTTATGTGGCTGCGGCATTTGAAGATTGTAAAACTACACGCTCGCAGAGAAAGCCTATATTAAGCAGAATATTTTTGGTTATAATATTGAACATATAATGATAATTAATCATGAAGAATATCAATAAACAAAATCTAGTTAAAAAATTGGATCAAAAATACGAAAAAAAGACGGAAGACGAAGACTTTTTTAAATTTAAACTATATAAGTTTCGTAAGAGAAACTTTACAAAAAAAAGTTGTTTAACCTTTTTTGTCGTGAGGGCAATATTTTCGTGCAGAAAAGAAAACGCTATTAATTTTCTGAAAAATTTTCTTCCCGTTCTTGATTTATTTTGTAAAAGAAGAAATGACAGGCCAATAATAGTCTCTCTGAAACCTCGCAAACTGTTGGTGAAGATTTGTCCACTCCTCCCGCAGTATGTTATCTTGTCCAAACTAACCGGGCGAAGCTTACCAGGGTATCGTGAAAATGTGATCCACGGTATATTCAGGAGTTTTACTGTAAAACGTTCGTTGACTCTTCTTCTTTCATGAAGTATAGATTTTGCACAGACGGCGCACTCACTCTGCTCTTATAATGAGCGTGTGATTTGAGCTCATACTCCACTTACATAAGTAATCCCTATGCATTTCAGTTGCTTCGTTAACTTGGTATTGTGGCGGTGAAGAAACTATTCCACTTAGTAAACTCTGTGATGGCATTATCCACTGCTCGAACGGACGGGACGAAACTGCCAAGGCGTGCATCTTTAATACCTGTAGGGACGGTCAATATCGCTGCGCTTATGGTGGTTGTATAGACGACGATAGGAAATGTGACAACGACATCCATTGCATTGATCGATCTGATGAAACCGAGTTTTTATGTGAGCCCGAAGAGAGCGTATGGAAAAAGATGCAAGGTCATTGGTAAGTGTCAGAAGCTATTTCACTGTATAAAAACTCAACGCGATTCAATTTGAAATGATCCCGCCCAACACAGCACCGACGAAGAATATCAATGTCAAACGGGTGAATGTATTGATGTGATGACCTTATGCGACGGTAAAACAGATTGTAGTGATGGAACTGATGAGACGGTGAGCTCGTGTGCGCATACGTTATGTCCGAAGAATGGCTTTCGTTGTGGTTATGGTGCATGCATAAGTATTCGTCAAGTTTGTGACAATATTTGGGATTGCATAGATGGCTCCGATGAATTGTGTTCGATGAGTTGGCTGAAGCTTGAAAATACTGAAACGGCATTACCAAGAATACCAATACCGAGGTCTGGTTGTACAATACCATTTGAAAATACTCATCTACAAGTCGTACGTAGCAGTACGCACAAAGTTTTAAATTATTTCGATAAAATAGCACCCAATGATACAGTGGAGTTTAGGTGCACGGATGGCTTCACTTTGACTGGAGTTGAGCGCTTGGTATGCAACGATAATAATTGGTATCGTCAATGGCCCAATTGTACAAGTAAGTTAAGAGGTAAAGGAATGGAAAGCTGAACAGCAAGGGGTGGGGAGATGGAGGAGGGGAATAGCAAGGGGGTGAAAAAACTCGAATGTTTTCAATAAAATATGGTTGAAGGGCAAAGCCTGTTGGGTCACCTTGTTTTAATAACGAATGTGAACGAAAAAAAAATCCGCTGCACAAAATTCCGATAGATGGCGCACTGATCGAGATCTTGCTATCGATGTTTGAGTAACTTTCCGGTAAGTCACAGATTTTTCATATCCCGGTTGCAATGCAATTCCTAATCTAAAAAATGCCGGTAGGGGGCGCACGGATCCAGATATTTTCGAAATTCGTTTGAAATTGGGAATCTTGCGATCGAATTTTAACTCACTTCCTGGCAACCTAGGGACTTGGAACTTGGCACATGGTTGACAACACGATGACAATGGTTGACAACACGATGACAATACAATTTGTAGAATTCAAAATTCCGACAAATGACGAGGTGTTCGATGTAATAAAAACTTGCTGAAAACCCGGCGAAATGTTGCGATGGTTTTTGGAGTAACTTTCCGGTAGGCTAAAGACTTGAAACTTGAGACATATTTCAGAACCCGGCAACGATTCCATATTTGATCAAAACAGTTCCGCTAGGTGGCGCATAGATAGAAGTTTTTCGAATATTCGTTCGGAATTGGGAATCTTGCGCCCGACTTTTAACTAATTTCTAAGTTGGAATACGGCCGATGATTGTCTCGATTCGGTTCGCCGCGCGAACACAGCTTTCCCGAAACTAAATGAAAGCACGACTTGAATCGCTCTACAGGCGCTCGTTGGTTAGCAAGCAAGAGTCGATTTGTTTTGGATTTTTTGTTATTGCCTTTCGTTTCATTGACGAATTTGCAGTAACAACACCAAAAATATCACAAACAACGCTTTTGATTCGGTGCAAAAGTGTCATTGTACAAAATCTTGCGTATTGATTCCAAAGTGACCCCAAAGTGGTCCCCAAGTGGTCCGAGAGTGACATAAAGTGGTCCATAAGTGGTCCCCAAGTGGACCCCAAGTGGTCCGAAGGTGACACAAACTGGTCCCCAAGTGGTCCATAAGTGGTCCAAAAGTGACACATAGTGGTCCGAAAGTGACATAAAGTGGTCCCCAAGTGGTCCGAAAATGACACAAAGTGTTCCCCAAGTAGTCCGTAAGTGGTCCCCAAGTGGTCCGAAAGTGATACAAAGTGGTCCATAAGTGGTCCGAAAGTGACACATAGTGGTCCGAAAGTGACATAAAGTGGTCCCCACGTGGTCCATAAGTGGTCCCCAAGTGGTCCGAAAGTGACACAAAGTGGTCCCCAAGTGGCCATAAGTGGTCCGAAAGTGACACATAGTGGTCCGAAAGTGACATAAAGTGGTCCCCAAGCGGTCCCAAAGTGGTCCGAAAGTGACACAAAGTGGTTCCCAAGTGGTCCGAAAGTGACACAAAGTGGTTCCCAAATGGTCCGAAAGTGACACAAAGTGATCTCTAAGTGATCCGAAAGTACACCGAAAGTGGTCCATAAGTGATCCGTAAGTGAAACAAAGTGGTCCCAAAGTGGTCAGAAAGTGGTCCGAATGTGACACAAAGTAGTCCCCAAGTGGTCCGAAAGTGGTCCGCAAGTGACACAAAGTAGTCCCCAAATGGTCCATAAGTTGTTCTATTAAGCATCAACCCTGTAAATCTCCCGAGGTGGCATATTATCTATATGCCAAATTTTATCCAAAAGGCTTCAGTCATTCCCGCAATATTGCTCACTATGTTGAAATAGATAGCCGCCTAAGAAGTTAACTTAAAAATAAATAAAGTAGGATTAGGTGGCAAGATTAGGTGCAACTCTACCTAAATATATTTTTATTAAAATAAAAAAATGCATTATATTTTCAGGTTCAATCAAGCCCACAGTTTGTCGCTCAACGGAGGTGACATGCGATAACGGTGAGTGTATACATTCTGAGCTACTTTGTAACGGTGTAAAAAACTGCAAGGATGGATCTGATGAGACACCTAAAAAATGCCTTAATCGCACTTGTACATCAAACGAATTCAAATGTAAATACGGTGCCTGTGTTCACACCAGACTAATTTGTGATGATTTGAGCCATTGTGCGGATGGCTCGGATGAGACGAGGCTGTTGTGTGCCAAAAATGATGACGAATCTCTTAGTATACTACAAGGCGGCTGTACGTAAGTTGTGCTAATATTAAGAATAGTACCTGGGTGACCGAGCTTGCTCGGTGCTATCAATTTATGATGACCCTAAAATAATACTAAAATTATCGCAAAGCGACCCTTAAATGTTCCCAAAATGATCCGAAATTGAACCCAAGACGACCCGAAAATTATCCCAAATTGAACCCAAAATGACAATAAAATGATAACAAAATATTCCAAAAATAATTCCCAAATGACCCCAAAAACACCATTAAATGTTCCCAAAATGATCCTAAAACAATCAAAAATATCCAAACAAATACAATACGGTAAAATGGTAATCCTGGGCGGCTACCTTACTTGAAAATATTTTAGTTGGTATGTCGGCGAAAGTACCTTTTACCCATATTGGCATATCTCGGTCCATAATTAAAAAATTGATAGATAGGTGGCCACCATGTACGCCCCCCAAGTGGCAACCCCCAAGTGGATAGTTTTAGGATCAATCATATTATCTATGTGCCAAATTTCATCCAAATTGGTCACGCTGTTCCAGAGATAATACCGGATATACAAATATACTTCGGTAAGGTGGCTACCCTAATTGAAAATATTTTAGTTGGTATTTCACCGAAAAACTTACATTTGATATCCATATTGGCATATGTTGCTTCATAATTAAAAAAAAAATTGAAATTGGTGGCAACCCTGTAAGCCGCCCTAAGTGGCAACCACCAAGTAGATAGTTTTATAATCAATTATATATAGCTCAGACGAACGATTCGTATGCACACAATATCGCATAGCCATCGAATTATCTATATTTTTCGTTTGCTCCATAGATTTTTTTCAAAAATATTTTCGGCTTTTCTTTGACATAAAAAAAAAAACAAAAACGAGGGAAAATGCGATATTGTGAGCAGACGCATCGATCGTCTCGGTATCGTTCGCAATATATAATGAGGCCCATATGTCACATTTAACGAAGTCCGTCCAAACCGAGTGATCTCAAATTTGTTCAATTTCTTCACATTTTACAGCGCCACAGACGACGATTATTTAGCCGAATGTCGCTCAGGCGAATGCATTGCCTTTTCACTCGTTTGCGATGGCACACCAAATTGCGCTGATGGTTCCGACGAAACGGTCGAGATGTGTGCACACATGAATTGCACAAAGTCATCGTTTACATGCGCTTATGGTGCGTGTGTGCCCAGCACTGCACATTGTGATGGACGCATACACTGTGCTGATGGATCGGATGAAATAGCCGAAATATGTTCAACGATTGTAGCGGCACGAGAGAAACACAAAGAGGAGTTTGCGTTTAATGATAATTATGCATCGAATATTGATAAAAATGAGGCAATGGAAGAGCAACGGATACACGAGTACAATGTCATGAGAGAGCAGAAAGAGCAAGACTCCGTTGTTGCGCGTAGCGATGAAACGGGTAACGGTAATCGGTATTGCACAATTCCTTTGGATCGTGTGGCATTGCGTGCCGCTACAAAGAATGAAAGTACATTGAAAATTGGCAGCCGAGTTGAAATCGGTGCTATTGTTAAATTCTTTTGTGAAGAGTCATGGCAACCGGTTGGCGAGGAGTCGGAGCTTTTATGTATGCCGAATGGTGTGTGGTCCGGTGAGGTACTGCAATGCCATAAAGTCTTGACGGACGGCAATTGAAATTAATTTGTGTTTATCTATGAATTTCGCTTTTCAAAATATAAAGTCCAAATTCTACACACATTCTGTGTTTTTCTTAAATAATTTGTCCACCGATACCGTAGGGAGTTTCAAAACTTACATAGTGGCACTATCGTGCCAAAATTAATTGTTCAAGGAAATATCATCCACCCGGTTCTAAAGTGAATTTTCATTGCGCTGCTGGTTCTAAACAAATTTCTGGCAACCGTAGAACCAATCTTTGTAAGTTCGATGGTGAATGGGAAATGCTCCCATTGAAATACGAACCAAGATGTGTGGAAAAGCCGACAGACGATTTGCGTGAGCGCCAATAAAAGATTTTACTAAACTTTTTCAGAATAGAGGTTATAAAACGGTATAACATCCCCCAACGGCACTAGGTTGATTGACTTCGCCGCTTCTCGTAATATGGTCATCAGTAGTACCCAGTTACAGTATAAACAAATACACCAAGCCACCTGGCTGTCCCCTGATCAAAGAACAATAAACCAGATTGATCATGTCATGATCGACGGCAGACACAGCTCCACCGTTCTGAACGTGCGTACCCTATAGCCAAGATTCGCACACGCCTCTGTGCAGAGAAGAAAGTACGTACAGTAACGGAAGGACAGTTTGGTGTCGAGAAGCTGCGCACCACACAGACAGCTGATAATTTCTCCACTCAACTCTCACACCTGAAGAAGGAAGAGAGACACCTTTTAAGAAAAAAAAAACTTGAGGCCCAAAGGCATGAGTGAGAGGAGCTTGAGATGCTGGCTGACAGAAATGATGCCCGAAAATATTACAAAAAGATTCGGCGAATGACGTAAGGTTTTAAGACCGGGGCAAAATTTCTGCAAGAACAATAATGGTGACTTGGTAACCGGCGTACAAGGTGTGCTTAAATTATGGAGGGAACACTTCTACTCATTACTAAATTGCGAGGGAGACGTTGAACCCGATACCCCAATTCCTGACGATGAAAAAACTGTCCCGCCACAGAATATGGTGGGACGAGTGCATGCCTCCAAGTTCCGATACTTAAGTGTGCTCTGCCAAATCCACGAGAAAGGCAGATCACCGCACCAACTACCGCGGAATCAGCCTTCTAAATATCGCATATAAGGTTCTTTCCAGCGTATTGTGCAAAAGATTGCCAAACTGATTGGACCTTATCAGTGTGGCTTCAGACATGGTAAGTCTACCATCGACCACATTTTCACGATAAGCCATATCCTGGAGAAGACCCACGGTAAGAGAATTGACCCACACTATCTTTTTATCGATTTCAAAGCCGCTTTTGACAGTGCAAAAAGGAGTTGCCCGTATGCCGCCATGTCTGAATTTGACTTCCCTGCAAAGCTCATGCGGCTAAGCCAAATGACACTTTGCAATACCAACAGCTTGTCAGAATTGGGAAGCACCTCAGTGGCTTCAGACAGGGCAACTCCCTTTTGTGCGATTTCTTTAACTTTATGCTGGAGAACATAATTAAAGCAGCATAGCTTAACCGCAATGGTACAATATTTATCAAGAGCGTGCAATTGTTGGCGTATGCCCATGATATCGATATCATTAATAAGCGCGCCGCAAGCTCCGCCTTCTCTGGTCTGGATAAAGAAGCGAAACAAGTGGGTCTTGCGGTGAACGAGGACAAGACGAAGTATCTGCTGTCATCAAAGAAAGAATCGGCGCACCTGTGCCTTGGCAGCCAAGTCACCGTTGATAGTTACAAATTCGAAAATGTGAGGGACTTCGCCTATGTGGGAACCAGCATTAACACCGAAAATAATGTCAGTCTAGAAATCCAACGGAGAATTACTTTCGGCTAAGTGGGGAAATTGAAAGGTAAAGTCCTCTCTCGAAGAACGAAGATCACGCTCTATAAGATTCTCATCATACCAGCCCTGATGTACGGCTCACAAATATGGACAGTGTCAAGAGAAGATGAGATGGCGCTTGGAGTATTTTTAGAGAAAAGTTCTCCGGAAGATTTATTGTACTTCCCGTGATGCCAGCGGCGAGTATCGAAGGAGACTTAACGATGAGCTGTACGAGCTGTACGCAGACTTGACCGTAGTGCAGCGAATTATAGCCCAAAGGCTCCGCTGGCTGGGTCATGTTATGCGAATGGAAAAGGAGGCTCCAGCACAGAAGGTTTTCCTATCAAGAGTGGCTTGAAATGCAAATTATGCGTTACATATATTTGTTGTAATTATCTGCTTTTTGCTAAGGGGTGATGTATGTAGAATTGCTAAGTATTAAAACAAAATAAAATATAATTTTGGTTTACAGTTTTCTTTAATTTAATTTTATTTTTTGTTTTAATTTAGGACATTCATTTAAGTAACTTTATTATTTTGATAATTACACTTACAGTTACATACATTTAATTTAAATTATAAACACTTATAGACAATTAAAAATGTTTGCATTAAATAGTTGTTGCTTTCAGAAGCGATTTGTTTTCTCTTATTTATTAATTTAAAATTTTGTTGTTGTTTTTCTTAACATCTTAGTTGCCAAAAACATTTAATTGGCTAGGCTTATAACTAATAATTACTTTTTATTATTGATTAACTACTTATTGTTTTTATATTATTTTTTTTTTTGGGTAAATTTACAAGTCTCAACTACTACGTCAGTTAAAAATATGTAGCTGTAGTTTAGTGTAGTATACTTTTCAATATTTCTGTTGTTCTTGTTTTCGACATTAAGTATATGTACGCATAATAGTGTGAAGTCCTTAAGTTACACTGAAAAAAAAAAAAAAAAAAAATTAAAAGGAAAAATAATTTTCTTTAATATTTTAATGTATTTAGTTAAATATATATATAACTCTGTACACCAGCATTTTCGTTTCAACACTGTGTAATATTTTTACTTTTTTGCGTAAGTGTTTTTTAGCAAAAGTGTAGTGAAGGTGACTTTTTGTTTTATGCAAAATCACTTAAAAGGGCCTTAAGGTGGTAAATAAAGGGTTAAGCTGATATAGAAACTTTACAGCATTAAATAATTTTGTGAAAAATTTATTTCGTTAGCTCTGCGGCGAAACGTTGGTTTTTTACGTTTTTTTTTTGTGATAGATCACCTAAAATGGATTTCAAGTTGTAGCTAAAGGGTTAAACGGAACGAGAAATAGCATTTTGGGTGGTGGATAGAAGGTTAAAATATCAAAAACAAATTTTGCAGAGTAAGTTAGCTAGCGCATAAAATTTTGACAATCAAGTCATTTCAATAACCCGCTAAAAATTGTATATGGATGGTAAGTAGCGGGTTAAAGTACACTTAAAACAAGTAAGAAGAGACTTTATACCTTTCATCAGTATGAGTCACGTTATTTGAAACAAGAACAAACTAGTGACGTTCTTGCGCCGATTAATAATAAATTTAGCCCATACCCCGTTTATCGATATAATCGATTGTACGGGGGGGGGGCTATTTGAAAAATGAGTTCAACCCCATTGTTTTTCAACATCGACATTGCACATGCAAAAAGAGCTGTAGCTACAAAATTTCACGCTCCTAACTATTTTTATACAGGAGTTATAGCCCAAAATCGGTTTATCGAAACTATCGATTGTATGGGTTCCGATCTGGTTGGTTCTGAAAAAAGATTAAAAGACTACAAAATGCCACCCTCTTACCAAGTTTCATTCAGATATCTCGAAAATTGAGGGACTAGTTTGCGTTCAAACAGACAAACGGATGAACGGACATGGCTAAACCAACTCAGCTTATCGTCCTGATCATGTCGGTATTTTTGTTGTTGGGTCTATCTCTTCTTCTTCTCATACAATCACAGTTATAATACCATTTCATGCTCATGAAAGGTATACAAAAGTTTGCCGTAGGCTATAGCAAATAAGTTTTTGTCCAAAAAACGCAAAGAGATTTTACACTGTTACTCTAAGGTTTGGCAATTTTTTTATTCTAAAAAAAAAACTAATAGCGGCGATATACCAACAGGTTATCATAACCTCTAACGAGATTTTTGCCGAGCCTATTTTCCAGTCTGTGGTGTGTTTTTGCTAAGAAGCTTCCCATGGCAGAAATATACCCGTTGAGTTTGCAAAACTTGTGCCGAGGGGCGACCACGTTTAGAAAATTTTTTTTGTAAATAATTTTTGATGTGGCTTTTGCCGGGCATCGATACACGACTACTTGGTGTAGTAGACCGAGCACACTACCGATACACCATGACAGCCGCCAATTTTCATTCACCGTTTAAATCAGGGATAGCCAGCGCTTTCAACCTACGAGCGCTACAACAACAACGTCATACTTTCTACAACATCTTTCCTGGAATCACCTGGAATCACAAAAAATTACTCGAAGGAATTATTATTAAATTAAGGGCGGATTTTTCAACTAGCCGTCAACTTAACGCTCACTTTAAATTTTATCGGTCAGTTCATCCTCCTGTTAAATAAAGGACAAATGAACTGGCTGTTAAACTGACAGTGAATTGACAATAAAATTTGACGTTGACAGGCAGTCGAGAAATCCGCCGTAAACAAAAAAAAAAACCGTACATATATGCGTATTTACCCATGAACGCGTGTGTGTGCCGTTGTACTTTTACAGCGAAGCGCCACTAGCCAGCATGAAATGAACGGCATTCCAAGAATAATATTGCAATGATTTTCTGTATTTTTTTTTTGCGAATCTGGTTTGTTGTTGTGAGTCACAAAGAGCAAGATGTTGTTGTTGTAGAGCGACAGTGAGAAGACTGAGATGGCTGGTTTAAATATTTCCGCCCACTTAAAAAATCTCAAACTTTGTTGCAAAGTGTAATTTATGGAAATTTACAATTTTTTAATATATATGGTTGTATAATAGCACAGTTTATTATCTAGGATTACTTTGTATTGATAATTTTTTTTTTTTTATAAGTAATTTTTTTATTTTCTTGCTTTTTCAAATTTAGTTTAACTCTTTTACTTTAGTTTTTTAAGTTCTTTGCAAAACTTTTATTTAATATTTTTCAAAATTGCTTCTTGCAAATATTATTAAATTTGTTTGAATATTTTCTAACTGCGACGGCTTTACTTGCTTTGTGTCAATTAAAGTTTAGTTTTCGATAGTTTACAGTTACATTTATTCTAAGTATATACATAGTTACGCTGTTTTGTAAAAGTACAGTTACATATTTAAATTTATATTTTTTTACGTTTCCTTTGAGCTTAACTAAGTGCTTTTATTTATAAATTCTTTACTTTCGCATCAATCAAAAACTTACATCGAAACTGGAGATGAAATTCGATTTTTCGTGTTAAATTTTTTGGATTTTCGACAAAGCGGAAAGACCAGTGAATACATAACTTTTGATTCATGGTTTTTCCTACAAATGATAGGAACGTACAGTTTTTTGCCGACTCCGCACAGCACACAGCGGTTCATCCGTTAAGATAGCATAAATAGACTTCATAAACTCTACCTTTTCTACATCGGATAGAAAAAATGTTAGTGAGCTACAGCGTGCTACACCCTCTTACTATAATACAAGGAATGTTTGGAATATTTTCTCTCGATTTTGGAAAAAATGTTTGCCCATATTTGCCCCCTTTTTATTTAAACTTTGATTGAACATAAAATTATGAATATTTCAAATGATGCATTTCATATCACACCCAATGGGCATTGAACCCGACCCCTTTAGAATTTGATGAAATTTTGCATACCTAGAGATACATCTTACCTACCCAAACACAATCTCATTTTTAGAAATTGCATTTTCGAGAAATTGTGGGCGTGTCATCACTACGGAATGGCTTTACTGATTTCAAAGATCTTCATACCATCAAAAAGATATTGAAATTAGCTTTCAAAAAAATATACTGTAAACATTTTTTAGTACACTGAAAAAAAAATGTTTTTCAAAATAAAATTTTAAACAGAAAAAACAATTCAAAGATTAAGCGATTTTGAAAAATAAGATCTTTTTTGGAAAGGTCTATTTAATATACATATATAACATATCTGAAAACTAAAATGGCGTTTTTTTCTTTTTTAAAATTTATTTAAGTAAATGCATCTCTAACCATACTTTCTTATATTTTAATATCACGCGTTAACTAATTAACCGATTTCAAAAATGTTTATGCCGTTAGAAAGGTATTAAAATCATCTTTAGAAAACATTCACTATAAAACTCTATACTACCCTAAAAAAAAGTTTTTGTGAAGTGTTTTTTCAGTTCCAAATTCTATTTTGGAAAACATTTTTTTTCCAGTGTATTAAAAAATTTTTACAGTGTATATTTTGAAAGCTAATTCCAGTACATTTCTAATGGTATGAAGATCTTTGAATTCGGTAAAGCCATTCCGTAGTCATCCCTGCAGCGAAAGCAACTAGTTGAAAACTACTAGTTGGTGCACCGCGCCAAAAAGGACTAGTATGAAATATACTAGTCCCATACTAGTCCAAAAAGCAATGAACCTGGATTAGTATGATTTCAACCAGAATTTTCTTACCCTTTATTTTATCATTTGCCTTTATTTTCATGTTTATTCTTAAGAAAGCAGCGACTATTTGTTTTTACCCTATCACGAAAAAGCATCTGTGAATTATAAGAGAAAAAAGAAGCAAACGAAACGAATGAATTTTGTATTTTTGAACTGGTATGAATTCATACAGAAAAATTTAGTTGTATACTAGTATGAAATGGATATTTCCTGACTAGTATGAGTTCTGCCAGAAAATTATAATTGTCTACTAGTATTTTTCTGACTAGTTTGATGTTTCGCTGCAGGGCGTGACAAAGTACCTATTATAGTCATTTTTCTAATATTTCGATACCTTGCCCCGCCCACAATTGTTCGAATATGCAATTTCTAAAAATGAGGTTGTGTTTGGGTAGGTAAGATGTACCTCTATGCAAAATTTCATCAAATTCAAAAGTACGCTTTTACAGCCTTTGATATGAAATTCATCAAATGCCGTTTTCATTAAAAATGAGTTGGATCTGTGCTCAGAGCTCAACGTAAAAATTCGAATGTTATGTGAAGTCGTAATTTGTATTTCTTGTGCTATTTTCCCGCCAATACACTCATATCCAATTTCAGACATCGCATACTTAAGTCTCGTAAAGATTTTTAAACGATCTTCAAAACCTAGTGAGTTCAAAACTTAAGTACGCGTTGTATGAAGTCGCGCTTTTAGTATATATAAATATTATTTAAGCTCATTTACACTTATTCAGTTAGATTATATAATCATTGAGAAATGTTGTGCCCTCTTGCACTTAAAAGTATAGCTATCCTTTATCCTTACCGGGCCCCACACTAACGCCAAGTAAATGTTCACCAGCCATAAGACCAGCCGGTTGATGTGCATAATTTCGTATTTGATGTAAAGATATTAGTTGATTTGGAAATGCATTCGAATTATTTTGATTGACATTTTTATTTTGAAAACTGATCGCATCATAGAGATAAGGACGTTGAGCCATTGGATGATGGCTGAGCGTATTTAAATGTGGCGGCATTGAATTGATGGGCGTAAATGCTGAATTGCTGGTTGTTTTAGTTATGCTGGCAGCATCGTATGGTCCAATGGTTGATGGGGTGGAAACTGAAAAAATAAAAAATGATGAGCATATAGAAAGTAACAAATTGTGATATAGTATATGAGGTTAATTTTCAATCAATTTAAATTAACTTAAGGACTACATACCAGAAACCCGACAAGTTTTTCTAAGAGTAGCTTCTGAGTTTTGCATTTTGTTTTTATATCAGTACATGTAAAATTCTTAGGTTAGGTCAAAAACAGGTTTCAATTATCTAAATGGATACCAAGAACGAACATTCGATTTATAAGACAGGCAAAGAAACACAAACGACTCCTACGAGCTCGCGACGGCGTAATTAAGATTAGATTTGATGACGAGCTTTACGTTGACGGCGACGAGTCTCAAAAATGTATGGAAACAAATTTTGGCTCGAAATTTGAAATGCATACCCTCTACATCTAGGATGACGGTAAACCGTGCCCATTTTTAGTTACAGTTTTGTCTAGCAACTTATTATAAGTTCTCAAAAAAAAAAAAATTCCATTAAGGTTTCGAAACACTACTAATGGCAGCGATATACCAACAGGTTATCATAACCTCCAAGGAGATTTTTGCCGAGCTTCTTCGAAAAACACATAGTGTTAATATTTTATCCATATATAAAGGTCTGTGCAACAAATCTCTACCTTTGAGTTTTTATAAGGAGCACAGGATTCTTTGCAAGGATATTAAAAAAAAAAACGTATTCACGGGAAAAGGACATTGGAAGCTCAAAAGTATTTTAGTATGTTGCGTAGCAATATGTTTTCTAGCACATGTAATGATGTATATCTTGAAATTTTGCAATTATAGTGCACTTTTTATAGGTCATACACGGCGTATGAGTAATATTTAGTTATTCAAGTAAGAAAAGTTAACCCTCGTGAAGGGTTGACACCTTGCCGCGGTACGAGGGCTTAAGTCGATAGCCACAGGGCTGCGCTGCCCTTGTGATCATAGTGCCGCCGGTACTACATCACGAGAGAAGCCAAGCCTCTCTGGCGCGACGACTAAGATCTTCCCCCTCCCAATCCAGGGTGTTATGCGACCACGTGCCCATTGGACGTTTGCAGCCGGGAGGCAAATCGTGGCTGTAATCGAACGGAGCCTCTCTGATACCGGGCCGCCTCGGAGAGTAACTATGGCCTTACCGCGGCATGGGGCTCTGCCGCGGCGGACGACACATTCCCCATACTCTTCCTTTGACCCTAAACTGGCCTTGCCCGGCAAGGGGTCGTACGAACAAGATGAAAAAAAGTAATAAAAACCTTAATAATAATGATACAACCATGTATACTGCCCAGCAGAGGAGGAAAATGCTGGAGCAAGCGAGAACGCAACGTCGGAGGACAAACTCCATTTCTTCATCAGCCGAGAGGTCGACAGCGATGGCAACTACGAGTCGATCAGCTCTGGATAATAAGGGGGCAATCCCCAAAGTAAGTACCGGTACAAACACGGTGAAGCCAACAACGGCTGATGCTAGAGCCCTAGTAAGTGCCGGTACCGAAACCAAGTCTTTAACGTCTGTGGCAGTGGTCTCACGACCTGGCCCCAGAGATCCAAATAAGGGAACGACCGCGATGGCAACTACGGGTCGAAATTTACCCCAAAAGACATCTCCCAGTCGCTCTGAGTACTTGGACAAAAGAGCGGCCGCGAGGATACTGAAGAAATACGAGGGTATTTCACAAGAGACGCTATCGCCGAATGCTAGGAAGACGGTGAAGATGGCTGAAGCTATCTTACCGAACTTCCAAAGCGATTACGCGCCAAAGAAGGTTAATATAAATCCCTTCAAACGCCAGAGATCGGACGTGGATTTAAAACCTCACCCGAAGCGGCAGCAACACGCCCCCGTAATGGGTAAACTCAGCTTTGCTGAAGTGACTAAGGATAGGATCCTCATAGGCGTCATTGACCGAGGTAATGAAAACTGGGCCATCCCTAGAGACCAGTGGCGGTTCGTCCGGAACGCTATCGGTAATGCCCTTCTCGACATTATGGATGAGTCTCCGGGTGCCACTCCGATGGGTTCTGATGCGGGATGGCACCAGGGCCGAATCAAGGTATTCGCTTGCGAGGATGCAAAAACTGTTGCACTGTACAAGGCAGCAGCTGCAAGACTAGGTGAGATCTACCAAGGGGCAAGAATCGAGGTTGTCGACTGGAAGGTCATCCCGGCTCGGCCAAGGGCAAGAGCGTGGATTCCTGCTATCCCTGCTGAACCTGAGAGAATTCTCAGGATGCTGAGGATCATGAACCCGTCTCTCCCGACGCAGGACTGGGGTGTAAATCTGGTCGAGGACGCGGTAGGGCCTGATAGGCAAGTGGTCTTCACCTTGAATAAGGAGGCACTCGAGCCCCTTAAACGGTGCAATGGACGAGTGCACTACGGCATGGGTCAGATCGTGATCCACGTATACCGCGGCGATGCACAGCGCGCTGCTATTTCGGCTGCACCGGAGGACTCGGACATCGCAGTGCCGGAAGGGGAGTCGGAGATGTCCGACTCGGAAAGTATGGTATCTGCCACGTCAAATGGCGAAGGAGCAGTGAACAGCTCGGAGATGGGAGACAGCCTGCTGGACGGGGAGGACCTCAACGTCACAGTGATAGCAGCTAGTCCTGAGCGCACCACAGTTGACACTGCCACAGTTAGGAGGATCTCTGCCACGCCAAACCGTGGTCTGAAGAAATCGTCGTTGAAAGATAAGCCTCCAGACGAGGTGGAACTCGACGATACGGCGGTGGCAGGGAAGTCTGAGCACTCTCATGTTGGTGGTGATTCAGATAAACCTGCACAAATCTAAAGCAGCCTCGGCTGCTTTAATCAGTCGTCTCTCTAAAGGCGACGTAGATGTGGTCCTCATCCAAGAACCCTGGGTCAACAGCTCAAGGATTTGCGGTTTGGGGACTAAGGGTTATAAGATTATTCGAGCCAGCGAAGGGGGCCGGGTTAGAGCCTGTATTTTAGTTAAGTCTGAGCTGAATGCATTTCTCTTGCCCAACTATACCAATGGTGACGTTACAGCTGCCAGTTTAACAGTCGACAGTACCAGTCTGACGATTGCGTCGGTCTATATGCCCTATGACGCCGAAGAACCTCCGCCACAGAGGGAGGTAAAAGACCTGGTGGCAAATTTTTCCATGGGTCATCTTCTTATCGGAACTGACGCCAATGCTCATCACGTCCAGTGGGGAAGCTCCGATATCAATGCTAGAGGAGAGTCGTTGTTTGACTATTTGTTAACAACTAACCTGGTAGTTTGCAACGTGGGTAACGAACCTACGTTTATTACTAAAACCCGTAGGGAGGTAATAGATCTCACGATTTGCAGCGAAGGCGCTTATGAGTGGGTCAGAAAATGGCGCGTTCTCGATGAGCACTCATTCTCCGACCACCGGTACGTAGAAATAGTTCTAGACTTTTCTGTTGAGCAGCCGGTTATGAAACGCAACCCACGTAACACTAACTGGCAGCTACACAATGAAATAATATCTAGGGACTTACCAGCACTGCCCCCACAAGTCCCCTCATCAGTAGGGGAGTTGGAGGATCTGGTAAAGACCTTTACAACGGCGCTCTCGAATGCCTTAGAGCAGGCTTGCCCAGTGCCAAAACCACGTGGTAAACATAGGCCGCATTGGTGGTCCTACGACCTGGACTCGCTCCGAAAATCATGTAGGACACAATTTAATAAGGCCAAGAGCCTTGGCACGGAGACTCAATGGCTCGAATATAAAGTTAAACTCAGGGCCTACAAAAAAGCTCTGAGGCAGGCGAAGAGAGTATCGTGGAGAAATTTCTGCACTGGGGTCGAAAATGTCGACGATACAGCGAGACTTAGACGAGTGCTCTCAAAAACTCAAACAGCCACAAGCTATTTGCGCAAACCTGACGGATCCTGGACCAGCACGGAGAGGGAAACCCTAGAGCTGCTCTTGAATACGCACTTCCCAGGGAACTTGCATGAGGAACCCGTAGCACCTACAACAAACCTGGCTGTATACATACCCATCACGGAGGAAAAGGTTAGGTGGGCGGTTAAGAGCTTCGAACCGTTCAAGGCTGCCGGGCCAGACGGGATTATTCCCGCACAACTCATAAACACGCTGGAGACATCAGCCAAATGGCTGGTATTTCTCTATACAGCCTGCCTGGCTCTTAGCTACATTCCGTGCTCCTGGAGAAGTGCCACGGTAGTGTTTATTCCTAAGGCGGGGAAGGCGTCTCATTACGAGCCGAAGGACTACAGGCCGATCAGTCTCTCATCCTTTGTGCTCAAAACCTTCGAGAGGATAATAAATGACTACCTCTCCTCTACTATTGATAGCAACCTGATCTGTAGCTATCAGCATGCATACACCAAAGGGAAATCTACAGAAACTGCGCTTCACAGCCTAGTTTCTGTTATTGAAAAATCGCTGTATGAGAAGGAGTACTGTCTTGCGGCCTTTTTAGATATTGAAGGAGCCTTCAACAACATAAGCCCTGATGCTATAAACACCGCTTTAACAAGTCTGGGCATAAGCAGGTCTCTTATTGGACTTATTGATCAACTGCTAAGGGGTAGACGAATAGTTTCATCACTGGGCTCGGTTGACTTATCACGCTATGTCACAAGGGGAACGCCTCAGGGTGGTGTTCTCTCCCCGCTTCTATGGAACCTCACTGTCAACTCGATGCTGCGAGACACAAGCTGGGGGGGCGGGAAGGTAGTGGCATATGCAGACGACTTAGCTATAGTATATAGGGGCAAATTCCCACAGACCCTGTGCGACTTGATGCAAGCAGCACTGCGAGAGGTTTCCTCATGGTGCTCGCGCTGCGGACTGAGCATCAACCCGGGAAAAGTAGAACTGGTTCTTTTCACCAACCGCTATAAGATACCACCGCTAACACTACCAAAACTGAATGACGTGCACCTGAACCTGGCTGACAAAGCCAAGTTCTTAGGCACAGTTCTGGATAGGAAACTAACCTGGAAGGAGAATGTTCTTCAGCGCCAGAAGAAAGCGTGTATTGCACTCTACACATGCAAAAGAGCCATTGGAAAGAAATGGGGGCTCAGCCCCAAAATATGCAAATGGATCTACACCGCAATCATTCGACCAATCATGCTCTATGGAGTTGTGGTATGGTGGCCTGCGCTGAGCAAGGCAACAAACCTTAATCTGCTAGGTAAAGTACACAGATCTTGCATGATCTGTATAAGCGGTGCGTTAAGAACAACGCCCAATGAAGCACTCCAGGCCATTCTTGGCATTTTGCCACTCGATCTGGAAGGGCACCGGGTAGCAGCAGCATCGGCTCTACGTCTAAGGGAAACGTCCGGCTGGGGCGCAAGCACTACTGGACACGCCTGTATTTTGGGATCCTATAGCTTTCTTCCGCTGAGCACGGATCGTTGTGCGACCACAACAGTCGGAGATAGCTGTTTTAAAATCAACATTCCCAGCAGGGAAGAATGGGAGAGCACGGATCGGAGTCCCGCCACTCATGGCGGCACTTCCATTTATACTGATGGCTCGAAGTTAGACGGCAGAGTTGGAGGAGGGGTTTATTCAAAGGATCTGAACCTTGAGCTCTCCTTCAGACTACCTGATCACTGCAGTGTCTTCCAGGCTGAAGTTTCAGCAATCATGGACGCCGCGGCTTGGATAGGCCAACACACTATCGGACACGACATTTTTATATTCAGCGACAGCCAGGCGGCCATCAAATCCCTTGGCTCTTATTCGTTCAACTCTGAACTGACGCTCAGCTGTCGTCGATCTCTACAGGAGATGGCCCAACAGAATCGCGTGAACCTCACATGGGTCCCGGGGCATAGGGACATTGAGGGAAATTGTAGGGCAGACGAACTTGCGAGGCAGGGCACGACCAAGCAGGTTCTTCGGGATAAAGAGCGCTTAGGTATGCCGTTTGCCACTTGCAAGCTTATGCTGAAGGAGTACACACTCCGCCAAGCCAACGAAAGATGGCTGCAATCTCCAGGATGCCGGATATCCAAAGAAACCTGGCCGAAATGGGATCATAAAAGATCGAGACAAATTTATGCCCTAAGGAGAAGAGAAATCTCCATATTAATAGGCGTATTGACTGGGCACTGCCTCATTGGTAGGCACGCAGAAAGACTTGGTGTGCCCTACCGACGATGCTGTAGGAGTTGTAAGGATGATGAGGAGGAGGAAACGGTGGAGCACCTCATCTGCAACTGCCCGGCTTTAAGTGGCGCGAGAATGCGCTTTTTGGGAGTTCCCTTCCTGGTTAGCCTACGCCAGGTCACGGAGCTGGACATAAAGGACCTGATGGCCTTCATCAAGTCATCTAAATGGTTCGAGGAGGAGTAACGGTGTCGGTATAGGAACGTCAGTCCCGGGATTCTGCTATGTGGAGAATTCCGTTAATACCGGGATTTTCCATATGGCAGGGTCCCGGAACTGACTTTCCTAGTGTTGGTGGTATCACAACGGGCCTTTTAATACTGGCCTAGGTGTGCCTCTACGGTAGCCACTTGAACCTAACCTAACCTAAGAAAAGTTAAGATAAATTTTATTCCTGTTTTCAATGACATCTCCGAAACGGATTGAGATATCGAAGAAAAACTTACACTACGATCAGACTCTCAATATCCTTTATTCCAACTATTCTATATATTACCCACATATCCAAATTTTTTTGAAACAACTTATGCTCCTTTAAGGGATATCCTGAGTATCTGGTACAGAAAAGAACACCAATTTACTAATTATGAAGTCCTTAAAGGATAAGGGTACACCAATATGAGTAGCACGACGGCACTTATCATTAAATAAGCAAAACGCACTGGAATGCAGTAAGATTTTATTAATAACTTCAACTGCGAGTTGCCGCGAAAATCATAAAACTTGTTTAGGATAGTTTTTGATACATAATGGTCGAAATTGGGGGGTATGTGTTTAAATAAAACAACTTTGATTTTTTGGGACAGTCTAATATATAGGTATAGTACAGAAATATTTAAATTATGGGAGCAACTCACCGATATCCTCGCGGCCATTGTCGTTCATGCGGTGGTGCGTTTGGAGATCGCCATGACCGTTTGGAGGCCCAACGGAGGTAGACCCGGCGCCAACACCTCCACCGCCACCTCCACCAGCATTAACCGACGGAAAGTCTAGATGCTGTTGCTGTTGTTGCTGTGATGCTTGTTGTTGTTGTTGTTGCTGTTGATGATGATGCTGTTGGCCACCATGTTGTTGTTGTTGTTGCTGCTGATGATGGTGATGTTGCTGATGTTGTTGCTGCTGTTGTTGTTGTTGTTGCTGCTGATGCATTACATCCGTCATATTAGCCGCTGAATCTGGACTAACCTTAGGCCAATACGAATGTTCAGCAGGCGCAATTGATACCGGCGCTAGACCAAGACCCTGACGACTGTGCGGATTCGTATTCGGCAAGCCACTTTGGCCCGTGCCCGCTACACCACCACCAACGCTACCCGATAAATTACCACCACCACCACTCGCATTGTTGTTGCCTATGCCATTCGCGCTGCCATTTAATGTGGAGCCCGCACATACGCCCGCATTAGCATTTGCACCACTCCCAGTCGCTATGGGCGGTCGTTTATCGGTGCGTTCGGCATGTTTTTGCATATGTTTGGTGAGATATGTCTCTTGGGTATAGGACTTGCCGCAGTACTGACAAATGTGCGTTTTCAAATGTTTGGACTCTTTATGCTTGGGAATGTGATCGAGCAGGGATGGTTCGTCGGAGAAGCATTTATAGCAGGAGTTACATTTGAAGGGTTTGTCCGTTTGGTGGCAACGCGAATGCGATTGTAGATTCGAAAGCTGTGAAAAGGCTTTCTGACAGCCGGGATGTCGACATTTGTACGGCTTATCGCCGGTATGGGTGCGGATGTGTTGTTGCAGATGGGAGAGTTGAGTGAATTTACGTTGACAGATCTCACAGCGATACGGTTTGATGCCCAAATGGATGCGTGTGTGCTGTGACAGGTAGGAAGAGTTAGCGAATGCCTTGGAACATTGTGTACACTTGTAGGGTTTAGCCTCGCGCATATGAATCTGTGTATGCAATTGCAGATCTGCCTTGGAGCTAAAAATCTGAAATTATAAATGTAGACAGGGTGGAAATTAGCGAATGCGTGAAAATGTTAAACAATTGATTGAAACTTCTTGTATATACAAATACAAAATCTAAGGTATGCAAAACTATATATGTATATCAAAAGATCTGCCTAAACTGCGTAGCCATAAGTCAACAAAAAAATTTGATTTTGTTTTTGTAATATGACAAACTCAGATCAAAACACGTAATCCTATTATTGACACGCTGTGTGTGTAGCCTGATTGACTTGATGCTTTTTAAAAAGTAACTGATTAACATAATAGGTAGTGTGCTTGCACCATGAGCTACTTTTTTAATACCCAACAATGGAGTTCAACCTCTGCGAGAAAAAAAAAAAATGAAATAAAATAAAATAAAATAAAAAACAAAAATAAAAAAAATAAAATAAACTAAAATAAAAACAAAAATAAAAAAAAATAAAATAAAATAAAAAAATAAAATAAAAAAAAATAAAATAAAAAAAAATTAAAAAAATAAAATAAAATTAAATTAAAAAGAAATTAAATAAAATAAAACAAAGTATAATAAAATAAAAAAATTTAATGAAATTAAATTAACAAAAAATAATAAAATAAAATAAAATAAAGAAATACAATAAAAAAATAAAATAAAATAAAATAAAGTGAAAAAAAAAAAATAAAATTAAAAAAAAAAAAATAAAAAAAATAAAATAAAATAAAAAAAATTAAGAAATAAATAACAAAAAAAATTTAATTAAATAAAATAAAATAATATAAAAAAATAAAAAAGTAGAAATAAAAAAAATAATATAAAATAAAAGAAAATAAAATAAAATAAAATAAAATAAAATAAAATAAAATAAAATAAAATAAAATAAAATAAAATAAAATAAAAAAACAACAGTAAGTACATAGAAGTAGAAGATAAATCCACAATTTTTATACAACATCCACTACCTTTGTATCCTTTATATCCATATGACGCGGTGAGCTTGTTGTTGAACCAACACTTCCACCACCGCCATCGCTCACTGTGCCAATATGATGATGACGCCCAGCCGCTGCATGGTGATGATCCACGCTATTGCTGGTCACAATAATATGTTGATTAGGATTGGGATATATGCGTGCCTTCCGGCCACGTCCACTGCCGCCACCACCACCAGGGCCACTAGATACTGTACTGCTTGCAACACCGCTACCGCTGCCAACACCGCCACCACCGTTGCTATTGCCAGCGGTTGTACTATTTGGTACAGTTGAACTGACAATGGCATTTGTATCGATAGTTAGCTTGGTCGGCGTTACTGGGCCACCAATGCTGTTGTTGTTGTTGTTGGCACTAGCGCTCGTCGCCGTTTGTGTTATACCTGTGGTGGTGCTAACTTTTTGCTGCTGCTGCTGTTGTTGCGCGTGCAAATCGCTGTTGTTGCCGTTGGTGGTGTTAGCTGTTGACAGCTGGCCGTATTGTGTTGCCAATTGTTGTTGTTGTTGTTGTTGTTGCTGATGACTGCCATGTGGCTGACCATGCTGTAATTGCGTAGCTTGCTGATGGAGCTGTTGTTGTTGTTGTTGTTGTTGTTGTTGTTGCTGCTGACTGTATGATAATACCGATGAACGCAGATCAGCGGACGAGTTCGAGAAAACGCTAAGCGGCCCAAGTGCGACACGCTCATTCAAACTATTGCGCAACTGATCGATGGAACGATGGACGGCATGCGTGTAATCACCACCAGCTGGTGGTATTTCACCAATTAGTGGCGAATTGTGATGATAGTCGAGACCACCGCCAATGGGACGGTATTCGATAAGACGGCCTTCCATTGTGAATGTTTTTAGTACTTATATATTCGTTGATTATTTCGTTTTTGGTAATTTGAAATTTGAGTTCTTTTTTACTTATCAACGTCGCGGACTTTCTACCTCACTTTGCACGTGGGCATCATAGTTCTTGACTTGTTAATTTTTATCCCAAATCGTTGCGATAGCTTTAAATTTTCATACTTTTATCTGTTAAACCGTTGGAATTATAATCCAAATATTCTTAATAATAAAATTGCGAATCTACTGTGCCGTGTTTATCAACTCAAACTTTAAAATTACGTTTAAGCGCCACGCAAGGACATAGAGGTTTTTCATGGTAAAAAAAGATTGTTTGATACCAACCATAAACTGTTTCATCCACACACATTCACAAAATTTGGAAGCGCCATTTTGACGTAAAATTTTTGAATCGCAGAATTTTTGAAATTCACATAGAAATACTGAGCTGGACTCAAACAAAGTTTAGATTTTTCAAGATTATTCTGTATTTTTCTTTAAAACTTTCAAATCATTAACGTTGAATAAAATTTTGACTCATATATGACTCAAGTATTACTATATGGCTCATATATGACTCAAGTATTACTCTATGGCTCATATATGACACAAGTATTACTATATGACTCAAGTATTACTATATGGCTCATATATGACTCAAGTATTACTCTATGGCTCATATATGACACAAGTATTACTATATGACTCAAGTATTACTATATGGCTCATATATGACTCAAGTATTACTATATGACTCATATATGACTCAAGTATTACTTATGCCTCAAGTATTACTATATGACTCATATATGCCTCAAGTATTACTATATGGCTCATATATGACACAAGTATTACTTATGACTCAAGTATTACTATATGACTCAAGTATTTCTTATGACTCAAGTATTGCTATATGGCTCATATATGACTCAAGTATTACTATACGACTTATATATGACTCCTATGTTACTCATTCATGAGTCTTGTATGACTCAGTATGGCCTTCTTTTCCATTTTATTCATTTCATTTCATCTCATTTAATTTTAATTAACTTCAATTTATTTTGTTTTATTTTATTTCAGTTAATATCATTTTATTTAATTCATTTAATTAAATTTTTTTATTTTATTATACCTTTCATGAAGATGAAATGGTATTATAACTTTGGTCCGATGTTTGTAAGTACGAGAAGAAGAAGAGATGGACCCATCAATAAGTATACCGAAATGATCAGGATGACGAGATGAGTTGATTTAGCCATTTCCGTCTGTCTGTCTGTCTGTTTGAACGCAAACTAGTCCCTCAGTTTTTGAGATATTTAGCTCCTATACAATCGATTGTTCGGATAAACGGATTTTGGGCTATAACTCCTGTAATTTAAGAGGTAGGAACGTGAAGTTTTGGAAGTATCGCTATTTTTATATGTGAAATAGCGATGTTGAAAATCATCGAGATGGGATAAATATTTCACATAGCCCCCATACAATCGATTGTTCCAATAAACGGATTTTGGTAGATAACTCCTGTAGTTATATAGGTAGGAACGTGAAATTTCGTAACTATTGCTATTTTATAATGTGGAATGTCGATATTAAATATACATTCGATTGTACCTATATAACACATCGCCCCCATATAATCGATAGTTCCGAAAATTTCGGTATGAGCTAAAGTTAAATTCACACAGGCTGTACTGGGATCAAACAGTGAAAATCGTGACGCTTATTCATGAAAGGTATTTAGCCTTCGGAACAGCCAAAGACAGCTTTCCTTACTTGTTTTTATTTTACTTTATTTTTATACCCAGCGTCCTAGTACAAGGGTATTATAATTTTGTCCACATAACGGTACTATGTATCGGCAAAAAATAATCGAGATAGATATAAAGTTCCACATATGAAAATTCCTAGGTTGAAAAGGGGAGTTCATTAAGGCATGTCCGTCTGTCTGTCCGTCCGTCCGTCCGGCTGTCCGTGTACACGATAACTTGAGTAAAAATTGAGATATTTGCATGAAATTTTGTATACTTTTAAATTACTTTAAGGCCAAGGTAGGTTGCTATTGAAAATGGGCGAAATCGGATGATAACCATGCCCCCTTTTTCGATATCGAAAATTTCGAATATCACATAAATTGACATAACTCGGTAGCTTAAATGGCTGAAATGTTATAACTTTATAGATAAATCCTCCCGGTCATTATATAAATTTTTTGATAATTTTTTTATAGTGGGAGTGGTACCGCCCATTTCTAAGGGAGGTATTTTTGAAAATTTGACTCGACGTAACTTTCAAGCTGATAAGGGTAGAACGATGAAATTTGGCCCAAAGCATACAGTATAGTTGGCCTAAGTGCTGAATGAAATAAAATCAACCGTAAGTAAATATTTGAATGTCTAGCCTATAAAAACTCTTCAAATACTTTTTCTACGCCCATTCAATAACAAGGTCAGTGTTACGTTAGACATTGAAAAATGTACATAAACTATTGAAAAAATCTAAAACTACCAATGCGCGTATAAAAATTTCTAAACAAAAACTAAGTCAACTGAAGAGCAAAGAACTAAATCTAATGTGAAAAAAATATGCAGGAAAAAAATAGTTTTATAAATAAATGCGAACACAGACTGTCGCGAATATTTGCGGAGATTTCGCAAAATCAAAAACAAAACACCTAAATACACACACACACACATACACACACACAATTTAAAGAGTACACACAATCAAAATTTCGAACGACAAAAAAATTGGTTTAGAAATATTCAAATGCCGACGCTATGAATTTAGAATGAATGAATGCATGAATGAGTGAGTGAGCGACTGAGTACAAAGCCGGTACGACAAATATGTTTGTGTGTTTGCGTGTGTTCGTATGTATGTGGACAGTTGGACATAATATTCTTTTTGTTTTTGTTTTTGTGTTTATATTTTGATACGATTGTTTAGAAAATTATACACGTTACAAATATACACACGCAAATATTTGTGTTATCACCTATGTAAGTATGCACATACATATGCGACGTAAAGCCATGTCTGTCCAGTAAATCTACACATTTTATTTGCGCTGTCCTGTCTACTCCGCTTCCACGCTTCTAATATTACTTTTATGTTTTTTTCTAATATTCTAATCGAACAACCAACATGCTTTTACAATGTTTTCATTTTTTCTGTGCCGTTATTTTAAATGAAAGCCAGAACATGAAAAAAATGTATTTCTATTGAATTAGTTGCACGTGGTGAATTTGCAAATAAAATTAAAAAGCAAAACAAAACAAAAAATCAAGCAAAATCACACACACACGAACTTGCAAAAACAATAACAAAAAGCATGTCTAAATACCGCCAAATCAGCACGTGACATGGCAAAAAAACAGTCAGCTGCTGAGGTTGTTGCCATTGCTGACGCGTCGTGTCATAGCCGTCGCTAAAACATTTCCAAGCACAAACAAAAAAATGCTTAAAAAATTTAAATTTAGAAAAAGTTTGTGATGCGACTAATCGCCGCAGACAAAATGCTTTATTTCGCAAATATTTTCTTTATTTCTGCTATTTGCAATTTTCATTAGCGAGAAATTTGAATGGAATTGTGAATTATTAGACACACATGCGATTGGTAGGTGTTAACGCTCATCTATCTTAACGGGGATTCCGTCAGATTAACAAATAATAATTGCATATTTGCATACATATGAATGTATGTAGTTATTCTATTTGCTATCATTAAGTGATATTTTGTATATTTAACAGAACAATTTCTTCGGTGAAGCTCATCAAAATTAGGTCAAATATGACCTGACTAGGCGTATGAGCAACATTTCGTTTGATATCATAGAATGTTAAGGAGTCAATCCATATGAAAACGTCTAATATTAGCGAAAATCGTTGCTGACTAGTCTCGCATGTCGCTCAAATTTTGAGGGACACTTCTTTAGGGTCCTAAAGGAACATAATGACACTCATTTATTTTTTATAACCACTGGTTTCGGACTGGTCAAGTTTCAAAGTTTGAAAAACGTCATTTTTAGGCCTACCCTATTTTAGCTGTAAAAATGTTTCCATTAGAGATATCTTTACATTCGATATAGCGTTTTAAAGGGAAAGGATAGTAGTTTGTTTAAATATAAATATTAAATCATATAGCGAATACCTGGTATTAAGAACCCGGTACTGAAAATACGTACTTTTTTTTTATCGATTTTCGTCAGCTTTAGCGGGCTCTGGCGTCGGCCAAAAAACCCCACTCCTTATAGATAAATTATTATCTCGAAATTTGTCAATTTTCAAAAATCATGGTTTTCAGGCTCGTAAACGGCATGTTTATCAAGAGATAAAAATACGAATTTCTCATGAACTTCAGTCCTGATCTTTAGCTTCAAACACCTCAACATTTCGTTTTGTTATTTTCATACTAAGGGTCTCTGCTGATGGATCTCCTAAACCAATATAAATTTTTTTTTCAAAGTAAATTTTTGTATAATTTTTGCAACTTTTTTCAAGCAACCATTGCATAGTCTTAAAGTTAAAGCGCACAACTTTAGAACAAAAAAACCGCGTGCAATTATCATAACTCTTGAACTGCTTACAGAAAATTTAAAATAACTTATATAAATTTTATTTCAAGGAACAGATTCATATAATGCCGCAATTAATTTTTAAATATATGTAAATAGTTTAGTAGTTATGATGATTGCACGCGGTTTTTTTTGTTGAAAAGTTAAAAGCTTCAGCTTTCAGACTATGTAAAGGTTGCTTGAAAAAAGTCTCAACAATTATACGAAAATTTACTTTGAAAAAAAAAAAAACAAAAAAAAAATTATATTGGTTTAGGAGATCCATCAGCAGAGACCCTTAGTATGAAAATAAGAAAGCGAAATGTTGAGGTATTACAAGGTAAAGGTCTGGACTGGAGTCCACGAGAAATTCGTATTTTTATCTCTTGATAAACATGCCGTTTACGAGCCTGAAAACCATGATTTTTGAAAATTGACAAATTTCGAGATAATAATTTATCTATAAGGAGTGGGGATTTTTGGCCGACGCCAGAGCCCGCTAAAGCTGACGAAAATCGATAATAAAAAAGTACGTATTTTCAGTACCGGGTTCTTAATACCAGGTATTCGCTATATGATTTAATATTTATATTTAAACAAACTACTATCCTTTCCCTTTAAAACGCTATATCGAATGTAAAGATATCTCTAATGGAAACATTTTTACAGCTAAAATAGGGTAGGCCTAAAAATGACGTTTTTCAAACTTTGAAACTTGACCAGTCCGAAACCAGTGGTTATAAAAAATAAATGAGTGTCATTATGTTCCTTTAGGACCCTAAAGAAGTGTCCCTCAAAATTTGAGCGACATGCGAGACTAGTCAGCAACGATTTTCGCTAATATTAGACGTTTTCATATGGATTGACTCACAAACTCATAACATACTTACAAAATAAAATAAAATAAAATAAAATAAAATAAAATAAAATAAAATAAAATAAAATAAAATAAAATAAAATAAAATAAAATAAAATAAAATAAAATAAAATAAAATAAAATAAAATAAAATAAAATAAAATAAAATAAAATAAAATAAAATAAAATAAAATAAAATAAAATAAAATAAAATAAAATAAAATAAAATAAAATAAAATAAAATAAAATAAAATAAAATAAAATAAAATAAAATAAAATAAAATAAAATAAAATAAAATAAAATAAAATAAAATAAAATAAAATAAAATAAAATAAAATAAAATAAAATAAAATAAAATAAAATAAAATAAAATAAAAGAAAATAAAAGAAAATAAAATAAAATATAATAAAATAAAATAAAATAAAATAAAATAAAATAAAATAAAATAAAATAAAATAAAATAAAATAAAATAAAATAAAACAAAATAAAATAAAATAAAATAAAATAAAATAAAATAAAATAAAATAAAATAAAATAAAATAAAATAAAATAAAATAAAATAAAATAAAATAAAATAAAGTAAAATAAAATAAAATAAAATAAAATAAAATAAAATAAAATAAAATAAAATAAAATAAAATAAAATAAAATAAAATAAAATAAAATAAAATAAAATAAAATGAAATAAAATAAAATAAAATAAAATAAAATAAAATAAAATAAAATAAAATAAAATAAAATAAAATAAAATAAAATAAAATAAAATAAAATAAAATAAAATAAAATAAAATAAAATAAAATAAAATAAAATAAAATAAAATAAAATAAAATAAAATAAAATAAAATAAAATAAAATAAAATAAAATAAAATAAAATAAAATAAAATAAAATAAAATAAAATAAAATAAAATAAAATAAAATAAAATAAAATAAAATAAAATAAAATAAAATAAAATAAAATAAAATAAAACAAAATAAAACAAAATAAAATAAAATAAATTAAATAAAATAAAAAAAACAAAATCAAATAAAATAAAATAACCAACTCCACGTCAAATGATACACACGTGTAAAAAATTCTTCACCCTGAAGACGATTACCGTGTGTAATCGAAATTTATTGTTAATATAAAGAAAACCCTTGTGTTTTTATTTAAATTCTGACCTAAAGTCAGCTTAAAAAAAAAACGATTAGAAAAAAATAAATTAATATAAAATAAAACAAAGTCAAACAAAACGGCGACCGCAGTGGTGTAGCGGTAGTGTGCTCGGCGATTTAGTAATATCAAATTCGCTATAAAAAAGTTTTTTCTAATCAGGATCGCCCCCGGCAATGGTTGGGATTTTTTATTAAAATAAAGTAAAATCAGACTTTTCCTGACGCAATTGGCATAAAAAGTCTTTATTTTGAATCAGTTTAACCCACTAAGGCCCAGTTTTTCAGTGCAAGTTTAAACCACAGACAAAGTTGACCAGAGTTTATGCGATACAAATTGGCCGCTAAACTTGCACTGAAAAACCGGGCCTAAAAGAGCTTTGAGTTTTTTAAATTGCTTATCTATTTTTCATCTATTATTATCAGGCAGGCCATAGAAAAAAACAAATCATTTCAAA
>CAXKVI010000001.1:153892693-153932693 GCA_964058755.1 Campiglossa producta
GCTTTCTTAAGAATAAACATGAAAACAAAAGCAAATGATAAAATAAAGGGTAAGTCATGAAAATTCTGGTTGAAATCCTACTAGTCCAGGTTCAATGCTTTTTGGACTAGTACTTGTATTGGACTAGTATGTGGACTAGTTCATTTTATGGAAATCATACTAGTCAAGGTTGAACTAGTATGGAACTGGTATTTTACAACTAGTATAATTCTAGTATATCCTGACTAGTCGATGACTGGTATGTTTTGGTCGAAATCTGACAATTGACATTTCGTAGGACATCAACACGTAAAAAAATACCAGTTGCTTATATGGAAAAAGACAAAACAATTACTAGTTGGGTCCGGTGCACCACAACTAGTTGTAAAGTAGTTTTTAACTAGTTGCTTTCGCTGCAGGGGTAGATACTAATACAAATAAAAATATAAAAGAAATATCAAGTAGGACTACAACTAGACATTGTATACCCTATTATACCCTGTTGTGAGTTGTTAATTTATTTATTATTTTTAAAGGTGTAAGTGAATGCTTAGCCCATTTCAATACACGCTGTTTACCAAAAATAAATTGTACCGATTCTATTACTTTTTTTCTACGTAATAAATATTTTTCTCCACATATTGCTCCTTTCTCTACAAAAATATTTTCTGCCTTTTCTGAGAAAATTCTGAGCGGTTTGATTGCACTGCACTAATCTTTTAAAGTTTTCAGCTGACTGGCACAATTTCTAAGAGAGTTTAGTATTTACGATCATTTTTTAGGCATGGCTAATATCAGCTGGAAAAATTCCTGACCTCACAGCTGAGTATATAATACAAGTTTACAGTCGCACTTAGTGTCCCTTACTTGTTTTTTTTTTCATATTTATTTGCTATTAATTTGAATATGCGCTTATGCTATGCTATGTATGTAATTTCAAAACTCATACCCTAAATAGTATTTAAAAAAAAAATGTAATTAATGATACTCAATGACGAGCGAATGTCGCTAAAAACTTTTTAAATGTACGAATATATGTACTAGTTCGTGCGTACATATGTATTAGTGCGTGTGTTTTTAGTACAGATATACTTTTGTATACATAGATTAATTATAATCCGTAGGCGGATTTTTTTATTTTTACCAAATCTCTTGGGTTGTGTTGATTAACAATGATTTTTGCACACCCTCTTCTTAATTTTTTCTTTTATGTTATTGTTTTTATTTAATTATTGCATTATGTATTATAACGCTTTTTACTCACATACACATTTACATAAGTAGTGGTTGGTTAATTTAGTACCCAGTAAAAACTGCAGTTATCCTAGTTTTGAATGAGCCATATGTGCTGACTGCTTCCGTATCGCAGAGAGTGTGAAAGTGCAACAAGAAGGTCCCCACCGCAAGTAAGGATATTCTCTACTACAGCTCCAACTTTTCATCTGAGAAAATAGTTCTTGGAGCAGTGGCGTATGCAGGGAAGGAGATTGGGTGATATATATATCCCCCCTTTTCGCTGCTCAACCCCTTTTTTTTTTCAAATTTTATAGATTATTAGCAAATTTCCAATGGAATCAGGCAATACGAGAAAAGCTTTACAGAACTTAAAAACAAAAGTAGAATACTCGAGATTTGCTTAGCAAAAGAATGATAGAGGGGACATTTCACCCAAAAGAGGAAAAGTACCAATTTTTTAAATTGCCATAAACTCCCACTGCTCTGACAGAACTTTACAATAAAGGTCTTTTTTTTATCATGGGTTAGGGGTAACTAGTTGCATAGCTAAATTTTTAGGGACCTGCATCGATAATACTGAAAAATCTTAAAAATTGTATCACGAAAAAACAGGAAAATATCCCAGGAGTCACACTCTTTAACCTTTGTAAAAATTTCTAAAAGCTAATACTGATCTTATTTTTAAAGAATATGGTACTATGTAGTATGTACTTTCGATCATATACAAATTGTAGTTCAAAGTTGAACTGTAAAGTTAAAATTCGTTTTCGTGCTCACAAAGGTGCCAAATATATTTCATAGCAATTGAAATCCCAATGTCAGTTTATTAAGTCAAAGTTGACTAGTCTCTCGAGTCAAATGTCCCAGGAGTCACGATGGAATGTCCCAGAGCAAACATTCAGAGCGATTTAACTTTCTGCTGAAATCTTGCTCTTTAAAAAATATCTTGTTTGTACACTTTTTGATAGTATGCAAAAGTAGATCTACTTTAAGAACTATAGCCTTTACTAAAATCCATAGAGATATTTTCGGTTGAGAACCATATGACTAACAAGCGGTAGAAGTGCGTTTGAATTTTTACACCAAAAATTTTTTACAGCTAACATTTAGAATTTCTAAAAAGCCCGTATTTGTGAGCCACTCTAATGTAAATATGGGGCGAATGAACGAAGACGCTCCGACCCAGAAGGTAGAAGCAGAGAGAGGGAGAGGGAGACCACCACCCCGTAGGGAAAATCTTTAGTGCGATTTGAGAAACTACCAGTTCACCAACTATCTTTTTTACATGAAACCAACTGGCGAATTTAACATGGCGATGCCTTATGATACATTTACACTGCACCAAATGCGTCGCTTTTGGCGAAGTTATTTCGAGAATGTTTGTCCGCAGAATGAATTTGTTTGCCAAATTAGACGAATTTAATTTAATTTGACCTATTTTGGCGACCAAATTCAATCTGCGGATGAACGGTCTCGAAAAAACTTGGCCAAAAGTGACGTATTTGGTGCAGTGTAAATGTAGCTTTAGGCGCTGAAAATTGTCCCTCGCTGCATTACCTTTTCGTTTATTGGTACTATTTCTATAGTTCTGAACCAGTTCTTAGGTCTAGTTCTTTTATGGGTACAATTTCGTTGGTTTCAAACCAGACCAAACTCAACACATTTAATATCATAGCTCCCCACACTTCACACAACATCAATCACTGGTTTCGAACTAGTGAAAATCTTGTCACTATCACACTAGTTCTTATTAGCCACTTTATCTCTAGTTCTGAACCTGAAATTGGTGACGCTAGTGACTGACTTCCCTTCAAAACCATAATAAAATGACAAAATACTTTAGTTAGGACGAGCCTTATACCGTTATTCAATTCTTATATCGGGGTCAGACACAGGATCCCTTTAAGAATCGGTATTCACCTGACGAAATTTTTGATTTAGAACTTGAGTGCATTCTTGAGAAGTCAGAATTAGCAATAATAAACCTCTAAAAATTATTTTATTTATTTTATTATTTTTTATATTCGTTTTTTCGGATGCCATCTCATTTCCACATAGCTCTTCCACGTGGATCGACACTTGATCAGCCTCTCTCTTCCCGTATAGCCGTTACTTCTGGCTATCTTGACCGTTGACGACACGGGAAAATAAATGGATATTTAGGCATGTACGTCGAATGTCCAGGCTCTTTAAAGGAAGCGTACTCCTCCATTTTGATGTCGCGATGGACCGGATAAAGCATGAGGACAATCAGAGCTGGCGTCGTCAAAGACAGTAGCCAGACAAGGAAAGAAGACAAGGGAAGTCGTAGTACTACGGAACCGATACAAAAAACGTATGACGGGGGTGTAAAAGTAGGTCGCCTCCCAGTTGGTGCACCCTGGGTAACGCTAAATGACCTACATGGCCTACACGGCTAGTTTCTTGTATTGCCGGGCCGTTTTCTTATATCGACCCGGCCAAGAGCAATACACTCGGGGTGAACTTGTCTGACATTTAGGCAGGGCTACACCTCGCTACAACAACAACAACAACGTATGACGGCTATATACCTACTGGTTATTATTACAATCTTAAAAGAGATTTTTGGGATGATAAAAAATATAAAAACAAGCGAGAATTTATAATGTCGTGATCTACGGCGGACACTAATTTCGCAACTCCTTTCAAGAGCTGTACTTTGGTAACTTTCTCTGTAGGTTCTGATACGTTTTTTTGTGTGTGACCCCAGTAGTCAGTACTATTTAGTAGTCACAAAAATAAACTGTGAATTCGTAATTTTCTTTTTACACTCAAAATCGTACTATGAAAGAACTCGGACGCGGCTTTGATGCGGAGCACATCGGTTCCAATCCTCCCAGCTGTTAATTTTCTTATACCCAGCGTACTAATACTAGTACAGGGGTATGATGATAACCACGACCCCTTTTTCAAAATCGAAAGTTTCGAAAATCTCACAATTTTTAATATCTCGGTAACTGAAATGTTTAAAATTATATAATTTTAAAGGTGAATGCCCCGGGTATGGTACTATACCCGCTGAAATTGGATAAAATCGCCTTCCAACCACGCCCACTTTCGATATCGAAAATTTCGAAAATCACATAAAGTGACATAATTCGGTAAGGTAAATAGCTAAAAATAAATAAAAATAAATTGGTAGGTAAATCCTCCTTGAGCCTATATCATTATTATTCCGTTCAGAAAATTACCGCTGGATTTTTATTGTTCGGTTCACTCGAACTTAAACTTCCTTACTTGTTTTTATCTATTTCAAGACTTGGAATGGCTTTTTTCACTGTTAGAAAATCAACAATTTACCTAGTTCGCTATCTCACTCAATTTTTTTCTTTTTTTTTCTTTTATAAAAGATTTCTTGCACTTGCACTTTGATTTTTTATTTACTTAATTTCGCTGCTTAATGAAAATATACAATTTTGATTGTATTAAAAATATTATTTATCGCGAAAACACATTTTTTTTTTTCAATATATTTATTTCAAAAATGTTTATATTTTTTATTTCACTGAACATAGTTTAAGAAAAAACTAAAGCAATATTTCCAATTTGTTTCACAAATTTCCTAAACTCTATAAAATCTTTATTTATTTTCCTCCGTTCGTGCTTTACGTGAACAAAAACGTTCTTCACATTCTGTGCGCTTTTGATTAACTGATCTATCGATCGCATTGATCCTTACCATTTGGCCATGTCAACGACGCAAGCAAAAGCTGCAGCTGAGCACTCCATTCACCCACCACTCAATCATCGTTCACACCTGTTCAGCATGGCATATCTTCAATTCGCTTGAATCACACTTTGCATAAGTATCGCCAAGAATTACCGTTGCGCTGTGATTCATCAATGGCCTCACATACGCACAAACTCGCACTCTCCTTTCACATCATCCCGATCATAAAAATTTCATATTTTATGTCAACAGCTGTTGCTTCATACGAATATGAAACTGTTATAAATACGAAGCGCATCAAACGGTACTCTCGGCATTCTTCACAGCCTATCAAATTACCTCCAACAGCAAAGCACACCTTGCCTTGTCTCTGTTTGGGGCTAGCACACATTTAACCCAGATCATTTAGTTCATTTAATTCAACTTGGGCGGTGGCTTCTTTGGTATTAGTTTGCTGGCTCGACTCAGTTTCTGGTATACAATCTGGGTGTTCTTCTTTGTTGACAAATTCTTCGTCTGGCAAAACACTTTAAGTGACACATTGCCAGCATAGGCGCCATGTCCTGCTGCAAAACTGATGGTCGTTGTCAGATTTGCTTGGAGCTCAATCAAGGTGGTGCAAGTGAAACCCTTGTGGGAACGGTATCTGAAGTTTTGGCAAGGACAAATTTCACATTAAGAGCAATAACAATATGTGTACCAATATTTATAATAATAAAGCATTTATTGCAGCGTTGATATCAAGTTGTAAGCGTGACTGCTGTCTGCTAAAAATCATGTTGTAGAAGAAAAGTTTTTTTTTTAACAGAAGGATAAAGTGACAGCTGCGCCAGAGTGTGATTTGCAGTCGCACTCCAGGAGAGACAGTTATTATCAAGGGTTATCACATATTTAATGTTTTCAAACCTATTATTAACTTTTCCAGACCTTTTTTTGGATCGTTTTGGAACTTTTTCGGTATCATTTCAGGAGGGCTTTTGGCATAATTTCTGAACTTTTTCGCGATTGTTAGGGACTTTTTGGCTACCATTTCAGGATGGTTTCGAAGCTATTTTGAAACCATTTCGGAACTTTTTTTGGAACAATACCGAAATTTTAGCATAAAAGTACCCCGAAATGATGTCGGAAAAGTTCCAAAACGATTCCCAAAAAGTTCAAAAGAGGTCCCGAAAAATACGAAACAGAAATGTTGCCGAAAAAGTCAGGAAATGATAAAAAAAAAAATTAAGAAATTTTCCGATAAAGTCCCAAAGACATTTCCCAAATGGTCTCGAGAAAATCCCAATCTCAACAAAATTCACAAATGATCCTGAAAGATAGATAGAGGCGATTTAAAATTATGTCGATAACAATTTCGATATGAGTCGAAAAACGTCCCAAAATTATCATGAAAAAGTCAAGAAATGGTTTTGTAAATAATGATTCGGGAAAATTGAATTGATTCCAAAATCCATTTGGAAATGGTCAAATAAATATTAATGTGTGAACCATGCTTTTGCGGATATTGGCAGTTTTGCATGTAAGTACGGCCACCTATCTTCGACCAAACGTTTTAGCTTTTCTAAATATACAACTGTAGGTCAATATTGATGGTCGAAAGGTTTTTGAGAAGAACTTTTTTTATGATATTTATTCTTTTTAGTCCAAAAAATCCTGTAAGAACAATAATGGCGACCTGGTAACCGACGTACAGAGTGTAGTTAAATTATGGAGGGAGCACTTCCCCTCACTGCTAAACTGCGAGGGAGACGTCGAACCCGACACCCCAATCTCTGACGATGGAAAAGTCGTCCCACCACCTGACTATAATGAAGTGAGGATAGCTATATCCCGGCTCAAGAACAACAAATGGCCTGGGAAAGACGGACTACCCGCCGAGCTGTTCAAACACGGAGACGAAGAGCTGGTAAAAAGCATGCCTCAGCTCTTTTGCAGAATATGGTCAGACGAGTGCATGCCTCCGGATTGGAATTTAAGTGTGCTCCGCCCAATCCAAAAGAAAGGCGATCCCGCTAACCGCACCAACGACTGCGGAATCAGTCTTCTTAATATCGCATATAAGGTTCTTTCTAGCGTATTGTGTGAAAGACTGAAGCCCATCGTAGACAAACTGATTGTACCTTATCAGTGTGGCTTTAGAGCTGGTAAGTCTACCATCGACCAGATTTCCACGATACCCCAAATCCTGGAGAAGACCCATGATAAAAGAATCGACACACACCATCTCTTTGTCGATTTCAAAGCCGCTTTTGACAGCGAAAAAAGTAATTGCCTGTATGGCGCCATGAATTTGACTTCCCTGCAAAGCTTACACGGCTTTGCCAAATGACGTTGAGTAATACCAACAGCTCCGTCAGAATCTGAAAGGACCTCTCTGAGCCATTGAACCAAACGAGGCTTGAGACAGAGCGACTTCCTTTTGGGCTATTTCTTCAAACTGATGCTGGAGAAGATAATTCGAGCAACAGAGCCAAAGCGAAATGGTACAATCTTTTACAAGAGCGTGTAATTGCTGGCGTATGCCCATGATATTGATATCATTGGCCAAAGAAAGAATCGGCGCACCTGCGCCTTTGCAGCTAAGTCACCGTTGATAGCTACAAAGTTGAAACGGTGAGGGACTTCGTCTATTTGGGAACCAGCATTAACACCGAAAGTAATATCAGTCTAGAAATCCCACGAAGAATCACTCTTGCCTACAAGTGTTGCTTTGGTCTAAGTAGGCAATTGAGAAGTAAAGTCCTCTCTCGACGATACTAGTATCGTTTTGTGCCAAATTTCATCGTTCTACCCTAATCTGTTTAAAAGTTACGACCAGTCGAATTTTCAAAAATGCCTCCCTTAAAAGTGGGCAGTGCCACGCCCACTATAAAAATTTACGGAAAAATCATAAGAGAATGACCAGGGGGATTCACCTATAAAATTAAATCATTTTAGCCATTTCAGCTACCGAGATATGTCAATTTGTGTCATTTTCGAAATTTTCGATATCGATATCGATACCTACCTTGGCCAGAACCTGTATACAAAATTTCATGCAAATAGCTCAATTTTTACTCAAGTTATCGTGTACACAGACGGACGGACAGACGGACGGACATGCCTTAATGAACTCCTCTTTTCAACCAAAGAACTTTCATATATATCTATCTCGATTATTTTGTGCCGTTACGTACTACCGTTATGTGAACAAAATTATATTATCCTTATACTACTACTAGTACGCTGGGTATAAAAAGTGTGCCTATCAGTTATTACCGAGCTAGTGACGAGTTGCCGCGATGGTCTAATACTTTCAATAACTTCAACACGCAAGTTGTGTGCCAACGGCATTTGCTGCATGCTGAACGCGTCGGCAAATTACCACTGCAATTTGCTGACATGATTTTAACCTTGAAAAATTTGAATGACGAAGTTCGAGTAGTAAAAAGACACCAAACAGAAAATTTTCAAAACGGGAGTTTTTGCTATCGTTAATTAAATTTTACAGCACCCTGGCCCAACCCAAGATACCAGGTCACACCAAAAATACTTCAAAACAATTTCTTAAACTAGACCCGTGGTTGATAACTTCATAAAAGGATAGTGAACGATATAAATTGAGGTTATATAACAGCGATAATATTACCAAGCTTACTTTGTTCCATATCGCAGATTCCGTAATGTAATTATACACTGAACCAAAAACGTACATGTTTTTTAAGGAAAAAGTTTCATAGAAGTTCAAGCTGATATTTATGAGTGAATTCATGATTTCTGAGGATTTGTTTACGTATTTTGTTAATAAGTTAAGAAAAAATTCTTTGGAGAGGCTTTAATGAACAAATTTTAAAATCTATGTACATTTTTTGAAGACATGCACTTTTTTGGTTCAGTGTAATTTACTGACTGAGCTCAAAATTAAAAAAAAAGTTGTAAGGGCCACATTTCAAAGATTAATATATTTTTCGGTATGGCCGTAAAAAGCTGAAAGATAACTTTCGATAACAGCGTATAAAATCAGGACCATGCTTACTAGAGTGGGTCACAAATATGGACTTTTTAGAAATTCTAAAACGTTTCCCCGAAACATAGTTGCTTGTGACATAAAAAGAGGCTCCTATTTTTTTAGTACAAAAACAAAGGTTGATGAGAGGTCGCGATACTCGTTTTAATAAAAACAAGTAAGGAATAGTTAGGACGAATAAAAGATAGCTCAAACGCCATTTATCGATACAATCGATTGCATAGGGGTTATGGGAAAAAAGAATTCAACCCTACTGTTCTTCCACATCGACATTGCTCACGCAAAAAGAGCAATAGTTACAAAATTTCACGTTTCTACCTGTTTAGTTACAGGATTTATACCCCAAAATCCATTTATCGGAACTATCGATTGTATAAGAGCTATATCGTCGTGTAAACCAGCCAAAGACCAAAAGAAAATTTTTCAGTAGGGTATCATGGGGGGTCCTACCACAATTGTATCATTCAGTCTGGATAAGTAAGAGTTTAACCTCACACTGTATCCAGACCGAAGCTGTGCCATGGTGACTCTTGTCTCCCTTGGAAATGTGCGCTCTTCTTCAGCAATATCGGGTGGAAGACTGTTTAGAACGGGGTTCACAGGTAGAGATCTGACAAAAGTGTCAACCGACTCGGTGTTGATGTCGGTTAGAACCCGCTTATGATTCCATAGATCAAACGGCAAGGTAATATGATGCCGGATCTCGTCATAATGCTTATGTCTCTCGGGGACGGATCTGTGTCCAAAAGATGACGGTTTGGAAGTCCTTGCTTGTGGCAGTTCAGAAAGAATTGCCTGCTAAGCATTTCCGCGTGCTCTCTTAAATTGAGCAGTTTTGCCTCTTGATGGGGGTGAGACTCGGGAGACATGAGGAGACATCCCGTAGCAGTTCTGATAGCGGTATTTTGGCAGACTTGTAACTTCGTCTAGTTGGCGTTAGGCACGTTAGGCGACCATATGGGTGCGGCATAGTCAAAGACTGGTCGGAAAATGGCCTTATATGTAGTCAGCAACGTTTCTTGGTCTTTTCCCCAAGTACTGCCGGCAAGTGACTTGAGGATCTTGTTGCGACCTCGTACCTTTGAGACCATTGCAGACACATGACCAGCAAATGAGAAAGTATTATCCAGTGTCATACCAAGTAACTTTGGGTGGCTGACAGTTGGTAGCCTAGTGCCATCAACGTAAATGTCTAATTCATTTCTCACCTGATGCGTCCATGTCGTGAAGAGTGTCGCCGTGGATTTAGTCGGTGATATCATCAAGGTCGCAGAGGTAAATGTTGATTTTCGCACAGAGCCCTTCCCCGTCGCCATTATTGTACAGTCGTCGGCAAATGAAACGATGGTGACGCCCTCTGGTGGCGGGAGCATCTTCGATAAAAAAAAAAAAAAAAAAAAAAAAAACTAATGGCGGCGATATACCTACAGGTTATCATCATAACCTCTAACGAGATTTTTAGCCGAGCTTCTCTTTCCAACTTGTGGTGTGTTGCTTTTTGAGTTTTTCCTACAAGTTGGCGGGACCTACAGTTTTTTGCCGACTCCGAACGGCACTTGCAAAGCAAATGAATTTTTTGCTGAGAAGCTTCTCATGGCAGAAATACACCCGGAGAGTTTGCCAAACTACTGCCGAGGAGCGACCCCGTTTTAGAAAAATTCTTTTTCTAAATAATTTTTGATGTTACTTTTGCCGGGCATCGAACCGCCACGACTTGGTGTAGAAGGCCGAACACTTAACCGCTACACCACGGCGGCCGCTATCTTCGATAGATAGAAGTTAAACAGTGTCGGGGATAGGACACCACCCTGTGGCACCCCCTGTCTAATACGCCTAGGTTTTGATGTAGCGTTTCTAAGGTTGACCGACGCCTGCCGTCCGTTCAGATAATTAGCGGTCCATCTCTTTAACCCATCAGGGATCTGTGTTTTAAGAATCACTGGCTATTACCTTGACTTAACCCAGTAAGTAATACTCTAGGATAGAACAGTAACCGGGCGGCAAAACTTCTATATGTTGGATTTAGCAGCTTTTCTCATCAAACAATTTTTGATATTTGCATATTTATTTTGAGACGTTTCTTTTATTTGCCAACTGCAGAATCGGCTACTCCTTCGAACCGCATCAAAAAGTCGATTTTGCTAAGAACGGGATTTAGCAGGTTTACACTCTTAGCCGACGATATGTAATGTTGGTCCGATGTTGCTGGTTCCGACAAATTATTAATAGACTACAACACGACACCAGCTCACCAAGTTTCATTCAGATATCTCAAAAATTGAGGGACTAGTTTGCGTTCCAACAGACAGACGGACGGACGGACATGGCTAAACCAACTCAGCTTATCGTCCAGATCATATCGGTATTTTTGTTGATGGGTCTATCTCTTCTTCTTATCATACTTACAAACGCGGACTAAAGTTATAATTTCATTTCATGCTCATGAAAGTTTTAAAAATTAGTTAGTAAAATTGGTTTTTTGTGAGTTATTATTCTGTTTCCATTGTCGAATAATCCCTTAATTTAATGGCCACCTTGGATGGGTAGAATAGGTAACGAGAATTAATATTCCGGGGTAGCATTTTAGATTTGAAATGTTTTTTTTGTTGAACCACTCTAATGCTCATTACTAATTTTTTACCAGAATTTAATTTGTTTTACTTAGAATAGGTATATACATTTTTTTTTAATCTTTCGGCTTAGAGATATCGTTTTAAAAGATTTAGGGTAGAAGGGGGCACATTCGCCACCCCCAAATTATCAGTGCTATCAATAATTGATAAATGTCAACTTTCCTTGACACTTAAAATTTACCATGAACAATCGCGACTTTTTTATTTTCTGCGTAGGTGTGTACAGTGTACACTAGGGTGGATCGATAAAAAAAAGTATTTCCGGTCTACCCCTAGGATTAAAGATATTTTGAAGGCCCCCCGATGGGCTACTTACTTTTTTTGACACTACGTCGCCATTTTAAGTCCGATTTTAATGAGCCGTACACCGTTGTTCATGGCTTGGAAGCCACCACAATTCTTACCTTAATCATTTTTTACTCCGAGTTCAAATTCTAGTAGTGACCATATGATGTGATGTGTATGATGTGAAACGAGATACCGACAGTCACTACTAAAAATTTGAACTCGGAGTAAAAAATGATTAAGGCAAGAATTGTGGCGACCACCGTCTATGTCGAGGAAGAATTGAAAGCGAAACTTGACTAGTGTGAGAGCCCCCCCTGCGGGTTAGGGGTTTAGAATATGCCCGAGGTAGGCATACCGGTCGTAAGAGGCGACTAATATGCACATAGGTAATTGACGTGCTACTCGATGGTTGATCTACGGATATGATGCCTCTCACCTCTCATTACCCATCTTCTCCTTCCTCACGGATGGAGGGATGACATAACCTAGAAGGTTCCACTGGTCATACCAAATCGCTACCACGACAGTCGGGCAGTACCGCAAGGGAGTACCGCAGCGTACCGGGGTCATATCCGGCCAAGGACTGTCAACTTCGGCATCACTCCCCAAAACCTTCGAGGAGTGTTTTGCTGTTAACAACAACAACAACAACAACAGTGTAAGAGCGGACAAAGCCTATAGGAATACGACGAAAAATAAATAAATTGTCTTTTGAAGAACACTAACAACATATTTATTTCAGCAGCAATGTTTTTAAAAAAAATCTAGGGATGGGGATAGGGATAGATATATGTAGATACAATAGAGATCGGGACGGATATACAACGTCCGCCGGTCAGCTGGTAAATTAGAAAAATGCTAGGACGATTTTTTTGTGAATTTTCAGGTCTACAGCTTGTGCGAAGATAATTTTTAGAAAAAATTACCGTTTTCGATGAAAATTCGTAAAACCCTAAATGTTCACCTGTGACCCCAAATAGTTAACTTTTTTTACCACACATGATATTAAGGGGGCGAACCTAAGCTCTCTACAAAAATTTTGCTCTGTCGAATTTTGCTGTGCAAATGTCTAATTTGACCGGAAATCAAGAAATATTATTACATGAGTTTGGGATTCATATTCCAACCGGAACCCTCCCCTGAATACGTGCCTGGATATATGTATGTACTTTATTTACATCAGAATTACGGATTTGGGTTCTAATATTATTACTATAAGGCCTTATTACACAGCGACCATTTACACGATCTATTGTTTGGCCTTTCAGCTTATTGCTGTATACGGAGGCTCCTTATAAATTTGAGCACTTCCTCAGGTTTTTTTTATTCCATTTCACGAACGGATTGAGAGTGACCCCACCTAGGTAGCAAACTCTCTTTCTCCACCCTTCTTAGATTAATGAGCCTGGCCGATGCTCTTTGTGAGGGTTCTATAAAGAGTTTGGCCTGTCTCTGTCCTAGGCTGCTAAGCCAATGCTGCCTAAACGGTTTGTTTTCCCATGTTGCTTATGGTCTCCTTTACGTGGACCTAGGTGAGTCCGCAAAAGGGTTCCGGACCATAAAATGCTGTTAGAGCACCATGTTTTGCTTTTTCGTTGTTGTCAAAAACTTTGTTTTTGGCTCCCAGACCATTACGGACTGCGACGCACTCATCAACAAGCGGATTCAGCATAAGGGTTCCCTGTGTCCCAGAGCACTCGATCTATTACAAAGGTTGATTATAAAAAACTGTTATAATAACCTTTTTCTAAAATTTTTACGACGTGACGATTGTACTGCATCCACTTGACGTATGTACCCAATGGGTGGGGCAGTTTCGCCAAAAAAGGTAAGTTCATATAATAATAAATATTGAGAAAACGTGTGTAGCACCTCAGATACAGACTTCCTTCGAAAATGTCTTGTTTCGAAAATCATATTTAAAAAAAAAAAAACAAGTAAGGAAAGCTGTCTTCGGCTGAGCCGAAGGCTAAATACCTTTCATGAATAAGCGTCACGATTTTCACTGTTTGATCCCCAGTACAGCCTGTGTTAATTTAACTTTAGCTCATACCGAAATTATCGGAGCTATCGATTATATGTGGACGATGTGTTATATTGGTCCAATCTCATTGATTTTTAACATCGACATTCCACATTCTAAAATAGCAACATTTACGAAATTTCACGTTCCTACCGATATAATTACAGGAGTTATCTACCAAAATCCGTTTATCGGAACAATCGATTGTATGGGGGCTATGTGAAATATTTATCCCATTTCAATGATTTTCAACATCGATATTTTACTAATAAAAATAGCGATGCTTCCAAGATTTCGCGTTCCTATGTATTTAATTACAGGACTTATAGCCCAAAATCCGCTTATCGGAATAATCGATTGTATGGGAGCTATGTGAAATATTTATGCCATCTCAATGATTTTCAACATCGATATTTCGCATATAAAAATATTGATACTTCCAAAATTTCACGTTCCTACCTATATAATTACAGGAGTTATCTACCAAAATCCGTTTATCGGAACAATCGATTGTATGGGGGCTATGTGAAATATTTATCCCATCTCGATGATTTTCAACATCGATATTTCAAATATAAAAATAGCAATACGTCCAAAATTTCACGTTCCTACGTGTTTAATTACAGGAGTTATAGCCCAAAATCCGTTTATCGGAATGATCGATTGTATGGGAGCTATGTGAAATATTTATCCCATCTCTTTGATTTTCAGCATCGATATTTCACATATAAAAATAGCAACACTTATAAAATTTCACGTTCCTTCGTGTTTAATTACAGGAGTTATAGCCCAAAATCCGTTTATCGGAATAATCAATTGTATGGGAGCTATGTGAAATATTTATCCCATCTCTATGAGTTTCAGCATCGATATTTCACATATAAAAATAGCAATACTTATAAAATTTCACGTTCCTTCGTGTTTAATTACAGGAGTTATAGCCCAAAATCCGTTTATCGGAATAATCGGTTGTATGGGAGCTATATGTTATATTGGTCCGATCTTGCTGGTTCCGACAAATGATTCCTATATTGGAAAATGGTGGCAGCATACCAAATTTCAGCTAAATATCTCAAAAACTGAGGGACTAGTTTGCGTTCAAACAGACAGACAGACAGACAGACAGACGAACAGACGGACAGACGGACATGGCTAAATCAACTCATCTCGTCATCCTGATCATTTCGGTATACTTATTGATGGGTCTATCTCTTCTTCTTCTCATATTTACAAACATCGGACCAAAGTTATAATACCATTTCATGTTCATGAAAGGTATAATAAAAAATATAATAATATTAATGCCAACGAGAAAATTGTACTATCTTCAATTTGACTAAGAGCAACAGCTGATTTCAGAAATGTAAACAAGCACGCGATATATTCATGCATGCAGGACATGCTTCAAAAGATTGGCTGAAAAAAAATTTCGCCCACGTACATACACCAAGTCATACATACAAACGTCTCGCAGCAAATCCTTAAGATGTTTTCCTAACAAGAAAAAATACTTTTCAAATATTCAGTACGAAAAAAAAAATTGCAGACAAAAACACGCACACACTGTCACACAATTGGCAAGACGAAAAGTCAGTGCGCGCAACCGCAAGCAAGGCAGCGCGTACAAAAGACAAAAAATTCCTTAGCGAAAAAAAGCACATTTTCTTTTACTTCTAAACAATGCTTTGAAAGTTTGTTGGAATAACAGAGAGAGCACAGAGCATATAGAATACAGAAAAAAATATATATACCTATTTGCATATAAATATGTACAATGCACTTTTATTTGCAAGAGAAATTTAAAAAAATTTAACGCAGCACAGTGGTTCAGTCGCAGAAAAAATCTTTTTATGAATATCTTATTTTCAGATTTGAGTGATGTAGTTTTATAAAGAAACGTTAAAGTATGAACTACTTTGAAATGTGTTTTCAAAACGTTTAAATATGAGCAATTAGTTTGCCTAAAACGCGATATATATTTTGATATAACTTTTAAAGGTCTGGACTTAGTTGTGATTTTGTACGAGAATATAGCTCTTCCTTGGCTAAAAAAAGAAAAAATCGTACTGATGAAACGGCCAAATATTAAAACAATTATTAGCCTGAAAAAGTTATACTTTATAAATACCACCTTTGCTACTTTCGATAGACAAAAAGTTTATGCGCTATAGCCTGCTACACCTTCTAACTACAATAAAATGACACTTTGGAATATTTTCTATCGACTACTGAAAAAATTTGTTGCCCATATTTGCCACAGTTTACACTGAACCAACAAAAATGCATGTTTTCAAAGAAAAAGTACAGGGATTTAAAGAATTGTTCATTAAAACCTCTCCAAAGAACTTTTTCATAGAAATTTAAGAATATTTCTTAGAATATAAATACTTGTTCTTAAAATATGTAAACAAATCCTCAGAAATCTTGAATTCATTCATAAATTGTAAAACAATTTTCTTAGAATCTATGGCCCGTAGTCAAAGTCGAAAAAAGTAGGCACTAAAGTTAGCGTCAGCTTTTTGACACCATTTCCAACGGAATATCTGTCAAAAAAGCTGATGCTAACTTTAGTACCTACTTTATTTCGACTATGACTATGGCCCTATCAATTTTCTCTTTTATTCTAAGAAATATCAGCTTGAACTGCTATGAAAGGGTTTCTTAAAAAAAATGTACGTTTTTGGTTCAGTGTACGCAACTTAATTTAATGACGAAATATCACTTACGATATTCATAAAAGTGAAAAAAATGTTACACAAAAGGGTTTCCTGCATCGCAGATGTTATTAATAGACTCCTGGCAACTTAAATAGGTTCAAGGGAGGTAACCCTAGGGGTGTGCCGATTTCAAACATATTTGGTACAGTCAATATCTTTCAGACATATCCCTCTTTTTTGAGCTGAAACAAAAATTTGTTTTTAACATTTTTTGTAGGTTCATGGGAGGTACCTTTATGGGTTCACGATTTCAACCATTTCTGAAACAGTCAATACCTTAAATGAGGGTAACCTATGCACAAAATTCAATGTAGATATTTTACTTTTTGAGTTGAAATTAAAATTTGTAGTAAAATTTTTTGTATAGATCCAGAGGAGGTACCCCTAGGGGTTGTCCGATTTTGAAAATTTGTAGTACAGTCTATACCTTTCATGAGGATAACTTATGCGGAAAGTTTCATGAGATTAACTTGATTTTTATAAATAGCGTACTAGTACTAGTACAAGCGTGTTATAATTTTGTCCACATAACGGTACTACGTAACGGCACAAAATAATCGAGGTGGATATAGAGATCCATATATGAAAGTTCTTAGGTTGGAAAAAACAGTCCATTAAGGCTCGTCCGTGCGCCTATCTGTGTCACGATAACTCGAGTAAAAATTGAGATATTTGCATGAATTTTTGTATACAGGTCAATTTTGTATTCTGGCCAAGGTAGGTTTCTATTGAAAATGGGCGAAATCGGATGATAACCACGCCCCCTTTTTCGATATCGAAAATTTCTAAAATCACACAAATTGACATACATATCTCGGTAGCTGAAATGGCTAAAATGATTTAATTTTATAGGTGAATCCCCCTGGTCATTCTCTTATGATTTTTCCATAAATTTTGTATAGTGGGCGTGGCACCGCACACTTTTAAGGAAGGCATTTTTGAAAATTTGACTGTTCGTAACTTTTAAACTGATTACGATAGAACGATGGAGTTTGAGACAAACTATACCAGTGTCGATGGGAGTATACCTGATGAAATTGGATAAAATCGCAATCCAACTACGCCCAATTTCGATATTGAAAACTTCGAAAAGCACCTAATTTAACATAATTCAGTAACGGATATGGCTAAAATGATATAGTTTGGTAGGATTAATCGACTAGTCATTCTATTATGATTTTCGGATCAATTTTTAAAAGTAGGCGTGGCACCGCCCACTTTTCAGGGAGGCATATTCGAAAATTTCACGGGTCATAACTTTTAAACTGATTACGGTTGAACTATGCAATAGGTACAAGGCATACTAGCATAATAGGGAGTATACCTGATGTAATTGGACGAAATCGCTTCCCAACCACGCCCACTTCCGAAATGGAATATATCGAAAATCATATGAAAGTTACCGCTGGGTATTTAATGTTCGGTTTTAAGTCTAAGGACTTCCTTACTTGTTTTTAGCTGAAATTAAACTTTTTTATATGTTCAAAGGACCCCACGGGGTTCTCCGAATTAAACCATTTCTGGAATATTTCTTATACCCTTCTCTTCCTTCTATTTATTTTCCAAAAAATATATGAAGCCGAACCACTGTGCGCAGGAACCGCGACGAAGCTCGAAGGTCACTGTTTGTTGGCGCTCTCACGTATCTCCGTTTTCTTGCGGCTGTCAAGAAGCAACACACATAAGAAAAGGCACAAACAACTGATATAAAAGCAAAAACAAACACAGCGCTAAGCTACTACATACGCAACGTTATGTTTACAAATATCTTGAAAGAAAGCGCACTTCCGGTGTGGCGCGCTTTAGCACTTAACACACATACCCAGGCGCTCTATAGAACTTAGTTCCACACTTATGTTATTAATTTTTTTTTTTAATTGCTTGCTAGTTTTGATTTTTTATTTGCGTTTTTATGAGAAAATTCACTAACTTTTATTGATTCACATACACATTTTTTTTATTGCTTTTTTTGCAAGTTATCGCACGTTACTTGCCGCTTGGCTGTCTTGTGAGACACGCTCTAGGAGCGGCAATTGCTGCTGCTGCAAAACGCGCGCGCAACCGACAACAACGACGCGCGACTTCAAATTGGAAATTTCACAAATAGTTTTGCTGACTAGCCGTTGGCTGTGCTAGTGGCTAAGCGCTCATTTAAGTTGTAGATATATGACGCACATGTATAGATGCGCGCTCGATGCCCGCCTCATATGATTTGCTGCGCGAAAATTGTGTAAGTTCAACAAAACTATTGCCGAAAGCGCGCTAGCACACAATAAACTGTTATCACACGCATACATACATACATACGTGTAGAAGGGACGGATGGAGTAGCGCGTTTGAAACGCGTGCCGGGCGCGGTTTTTTTTTTTTTGTTAAATTAGTAAATATAGGCGTTTGCAAAACGCCCACTCGCTTTAAGCGCGCGCGTTAAACAAATGAAGCAATAGGCGGCGCGTTAATTTTTTATACGTTTTATTTTAGCGTTATTTAGTTATAATATGCATTAATTTTATATTTACTATTTGTTTTAATTGATTGTTTTTTGTTGTTGTTGTTGTACTTTTCGATTAGCGCGCGCGTCGTATTTTGTATGCAAAAACGTATGTTTGAAATGCGAAAGCGCGCCGCATACAGCAATAAGAGCACGATCCGTCACCAATGTAAAAACTCAACTAAAGCGATGATGAAAAAATCTGAAACAATATATTTTTTGGGGGGCCCGACTAACACATAAATGCGGCGCATGGACAGCGCGACAGACAGGAAGAGTAACAAATACTTGCACACAAAAATTCGAAAACACACACACACGCGCGCAATCTAATAGTACATACATATGTATTCGCCCGCGCGCAACAAACAGGCGTTGATGCAGCGCCATCCATAGCTAAATAAAAAATAAAAAGCGCCACACAAAGCATAATAAAAAATGCTAGGCAGCGCTAGTGACAGCGACGCGCACGCACACAAGTGAGTTGGAGCAAAACAAAAAAAGACAAAAAGAGGCAAAAAAAGGAGAAAAGTAAAAAAAAAAACAAAAAAGGATAAATGTTGAAGAAAAAAAAACCAAAACAAACGCAAAAACGAAATGAAAGGCACGTGAAAAAAATAGAGTTAGGCAAATCGAGTCACAGAGTTGCAGCATCAGCGCGCAGCTGATGATGATGTTGCTGCTGCTGCTGTTTAGGGTTGTTGGTGCTGTAGGGGTGTGAGTGAGTGAGTGGGCTGCTCGGCTGTGGGTCGTATACGCGCGGCTAAAGCGACTGGAACGGCTGCGTTAGTGGTGTGGGTGGGTGCTCGACCAGTTGTTTTGTTGAGTGGTAGCGGCGCGTTTATTGATGAGGCGCGGTTGGCTGTTGCCCGCGACGCAACGCACATTAATGACGTTGGTGGTATTATTGGCGCGCCAAATGCACACAACTAACTCACAAAAAAAAGCTATGTTTTCAATATTAATATAGTTCAACAAATGCTTTGTTGAAACGGTCAATTTATTGGGATAGCCAAATGAAGTAGGAACAATTGATGAAAATAAAAAAGGGGATACAATAACTGCAAAAGCACTTCAATAATTACAACAACAAAAAGCAGCACTTGTCACTAGCAGCGCCCTCTGTACAGACGCTGCACCAACTAGTTGCCTTGCCTATTATGCATTATTAATAGCGCGTTGCACAAGTAATCGTTTTCGTCATTCGTATTGCGCTCATTAAAATCTTTTCTTTTTTATCGCGCTCAATGTCATTATCACATAGCATTGGTCTAATTCCCTTGTTCTACACCCTTTATGCCCGTTTTCTTACATTTTTACGTAAATTCTGATCCTTTGTTGGTAAGCGCAAAAAAACTAGAAAAATTTGTTCAATTTCCTTTTAAATTCGATTTTATCGCGTTTTTGTTAGTTTCTCAATATCAAACAATGACGGGTTTGAAAACTATTCATTTCCTTCTACAATTTGTAATCATCAGCAGCGCTATAGCTAGTCATAAAAACAACCATTGTGAAAACAAAAATTAACAATACATAGAAGCTAGGGCGGAAGGCGGTGGGGAGGGCGGGCAGGGGGGCCATTGCCCTAACCTTACCCAATGAAGCTGAATGAAAAGACCCTCTAATTACCTCTTCAACGCTCCTCCAAAACTGTTCTTACGTTGATTTTCAGGCATGTAAGGTATTTAACTCTCTCTCTTCGCCGATGTTTTGCAGCATTGCTACGCCGTCAGAAGAATAGCCATGGAATTTCTGGACTTCTTAATATCCCCCTGAGCTTCTAAAGCGATAATTTAACTGCGCTCAACAAAAATTCACCGTGTTTTGTTCGGATCTCTATGGGCCTACCAGCCAAAAGGCTATGGCCTTTGACGGTGGACCATAGCTTTCCAAAACCAGTTGAGAGGATACAGAAGCTGATGTGCTCCAGCCACTTGGTTGTTGAGGGCTGATCTTGATAGCACTGATTTCAGGATCAGAGGGATCAATATCTCATATTTTCTGATCAGGGCCGCAGCCTCGGCTGGGAAATAGAGCCCAATATTTTTTATCCTTGCGTAACTTTTATTTAACCTCATGTACATCAGACGGGGCTAGAAGTGCATCAAAGAGCTTTCTGTGAACTCCTTAAAACTGACCCAATCGGACTTTTTGAAATTTACATTCGCACCTATACGCGTTTCTCAGCTATTACAAAATCGGGGGTACGATCGACAAAATGAGCGGCAGATGGTCAGATGATAATGCCCCTACCAAGTGCCAGTTATGGCAGTTAATTAACCCCGTACTATCAACAGTAATGTCCGGGAAGCTTCTAAAATTAACGGCATCTCTCGCGGCGCTCGCCACAGCCACAGAGAAGGCGGCTGTGAAACGGTGGAGCGTATCTACAGAATTAGCCCCAAATGTTTTGAAGAAACTGATGGGTTTCGAAGATACATACATTAGAGTGGGTCGATATTTTCCTGCTGGTCTAAAATCATGTTTGACCACCCGGATTTGACAGCAAAATTTCATAATCAGGTAGTGAACGGCTTTGTAAGCGACCAATGGTAAAAATGTATAATTAGGGGGAAAAGCCCCTTTTTCATTATGAAATTTCACTGTGGGCTCAACACTGATTTCAGTCTCCTTAATTTCTTTACGAAAGTTTATCAAATTGATCCGAAGAAAATATTTCGCACTGGTGATTTTTCGAATTTTTCCCTCCCCTACAAATCAACCAACTCTAATAAATATGGACTTATATGAGTCGGTCAAGGCAAGAAGATTTGATCCAGAATGAGCTTCTGCCAAGATAATGTTCTAATTGGCACAACGCAAAGCAACGGTTAGTGACGGGCAATGCAATGCTGATAATATCTTTAGTACTCTCCAACTCCGACGAGGCATGTCTATACTGCAACAACAATGCATCAATTACCTCACCACCTAGATTACTTCTACCTTTAAGGAGGTTCTACAGACTACCCGCCGAGCTGTTGAAACACGGAGGCTAGGAGCTGGTAAATACCATGCATCAGCGTTTATGCAGAATATGTTCAGACGAGAATATGTTAAGTGTGCTCTGTCCAATCCACATGAAAGGCGATCCCGCTAACCGCACCAACTACCGCGGAATCAGTCTTCTTAATATCGCATATAAGGTTCTTTCTAGCGTATTGTGTGAAAGACTGAAGGCCATCGTGGACAAACTGATTGGACTTTATCAGTGTGGCTTTATACATGGTAAGTCTACCATCGACCAGATTTTCACGATACCCCAAATCCTGGAGAATATCCATGATAAAAAAATCGGCACCCACCATCTCTTTGTCGATTTCAAAGCCGCTTTTGACAGCGAAAAAAGGAATTGCCTGTATGGCGCCATGAATTTGACTTCCCTGCAAAGCTTACACGGCTTTGCCAAATGACGTTGAGCAATACCAATAGCTCCGTCAGAATCGGGAATGACCTCTCTGGAGAAAATAAATCGAGCAGCAAAGCTAAACCGCAATGGTACAATCTTTTACAAGAGCGTGCAATTGCTGGCGTATGCCGATAATATTGATATCATTGGGCTTAACAACCGCGCCGTAAGCGCTGCCTTCTCTGGACTGGATAAGAAAGCGAAAAAGTGGGTCTTGCAGTCAACGAGGACAAGACGTAGTATCTGCTGTTATCAAAGAAAGAATCGGCGCACCTGCGCTTTGGAAGCCACGTCATTGTTGATAGTTACAAATTTGAAATGGTAAGGGACTTCGTCTATTTGGGAACCAGTATTAGCACCGAAAACAATATCAGTCTAGAAACCCAACGGAGAATCACCCTTGCCAACAAGTGCTACTTTGGACTGAGTAGGCAATTGAGAAGTAAAGTGCTCTCTCGACAAACAAAGATCACGCTCTCTAAGTCTCTCATCAAACCAGTCCTGATGTACGGCTCGGAATCATGCACAGTGTCAAAAGAAGATGAGATTGCCCTTGGAGTATTTGAGATAAAAGTTCTCCGGAAGATATATGGTCCTTCCCGTGATGCCAACGGCGAGTATCGAAGGAAATTTAACGAAAAGCTGTACGAGCTTTACGCAGACGTGGCCATAGTGCAGCGAAGTAAAGCTCAGAGGCTTCACTGGCTGGGTCATGTTATGCGAATGGACAAAGAAGCTCCAACACAGAAGGTTTTCCTATCGAGAGGAAGGGGAGACCTAGACTGAGATCGAAAGGATGACTTAAACTCCCTTGGGGTTTCCAATTGGCGTCAGTTATCGCTAACTACGAATCGAAAATCGCCTAGGCGGCTAAGAGTCAATAAATGACGCAAGCGAAGATTACTTAAAGTGGTTATTCGGTGAATATCCTGTCAACCCCCTCAGTAGACACTGCATGTCACATAATAATGTCTAAATCTTCTACATATTTGTTTGTGGCTATTGCCTTGTTTGTGAAGCTCAAACAAACACACTACAAAAACAATATCATTAGAGCATGCAACAACAAAAGTTAGCAGCAAAAGCAGAAGTCAACAAAAATATTTTCTCGAAAAATGCGAGATCACAGTTTTCAAAATCCACAACTAAAATAACAAAAATATTTTTCTAAACGATTTCGTCTCCCTCTCCTCCTCTCTTTACCTATTTATGTACTACGTAAAAGAGACTGCATAAACTGCCTCACTGCTGCTTGGCTATCGTCGCGTGTCTTTTGCACGACTAAAAACGCACAAATTTTCTTCAAAAATAACAAAAAATCTAACTAAGAGCGCTAAACAACTGTACAAGAAGCTCTCCAACTACAACCCTTGGCTTCATGCTTCATTAAAAAAGTAGCATCCTACATCAACGTCATCATCGGCATCTTCGTTGCGTTGCGCTGAAGTTGCAAAGCGAGTTCGTAAGGATTTGTCTGCACATGACTACCACCCCACACTCCACTTCTCTAGCTAGATATCTTACTTCTTTGGCAGTACATAGAAAATACGTTTCGACATTTGTAGCCAGCGGCCTTACTCCAACTAAACACACAAAACTCCTTTGAAATTCGCATTTTTTCTCCACTTTGAAGATGACAAAAAAATGAAAAAGTTCAAAAGCGCATTTTTTTTAAATTTCACACCCACCTCAACCCACTTTAGACTCTCACTTACCTCTAGCTCGACATAGACACACACCGCTTTGCCCGCACTCACGCATTTAGCACGCCCGTTTTACCCAGCAACCTGCCAGTCAAGTCAAGCACCCACATTCACACTCAGCCAAAAGCCATCAGCCATCAGAAAACATATTCAAATCGAAAGCAACCCTGGTTTTCGTTTAGCCAAATGTACAGCCGAACGTTCTTGTTTGTGTGTGTGTATTGAGCATTCAAAAACCATAAAAAAAATTTAGGCCGGCATCATGTCAAAGCCAAATCGCCTGTTGTCTAGCAATGTCTCCATGCCCCACTCATCTCATTGTTGTACTCAAAATTCATACACTAAAATATAAAAACGAAAAAAAAAAATCAAAAAAGGGAAACTCGAAACACCAGAAACAAAGCGCAACAGTGAAGCGCCTGACTGTTGCAACACATCTTTTGCTGCTTCCCTTCCTTCGAAGAAAAAAGGAAGTTACATCTCCAGCATTCCGGCCTTGGAAAAAAAGTATCAAGGCAAATGCAGCAGCGAGGGCAAAGAAAGGTAAAAGCAAAGGCAAAACCCAAAACTCACAAAACACCAACAACAAAAATAGGAAGACTTACCAGCAGCTCAGATAAAAAATCGTATGCATTCTAAATTTTTTTTAGACCAACACAATTTTTTTCGCTACCAACATTTTGCCTCCACCTCTAACTCATCCTTTAACTCACTACCCATTCATCTGCTCACAAACCACCCATTCATAGCACAGCACAACACTTACCTCGGTGCAACCTAGCAAGCAATTTGAAAAGTGTCACTTCGGTATAGTCTAGGTATAAACAATAAAAAAAAAATTAAAAAACAAAACAAAATTAAATAAAATGAAATAACATAAAATTTAAAAAAATTAAGTAAATAGAAAAAAAAAACAACTACCTATAAAAAAATAAAAAAAAATTAAAAAAAACTTTCCTCAAAAAAACACATTTTCATTAAAAAAAAAAATAAAGAAACAAAAAAAAAAAATAAAATGAAATAAAATAAGATAAAATAAAATAAAATAAAATAAAATAAAATAAAATAAAATAATATAAAATAAAATAAAATAAAATAAAATAAAATAAAATAAAATAAAATAAAATAAAATAAAATAAAATAAAATAAAATAAAATAAAATAAAATAAAATAAAATAAAATAAAATAAAATAAAATAAAATAAAATAAAATAAAATAAAATAAAATAAAATAAAATAAAATAAAATAAAATAAAATAAAATAAAATAAAATAAAATAAAATAAAATAAAATAAAATAAAATAAAATAAAATAAAATAAAATAAAATAAAATAAAATAAAATAAAATAAAATAAAATAAAATAAAATAAAATAAAATAAAATAAAATAAAATAAAATAAAATAAAATAAAATAAAATAAAATAAAATAAAATAAAGAAAAATAAAATAAAATATAATAAAATAAAATAAATAAAAAAATAAAAATAAAATTAAATAAAATAAAACAAAAAAAAAAATTTAAAAAATTGAAAAAAAAATAAAAAATTAATTTAAAAAAATTTAAATAAAATAAAATAAAATAATTGAAAAAAAAAATTAAAATACAATAAAATAAAATAAAGTAAAACAAAATAAAATAAATAACATTGTAATTTCGAGCTTAAGGCCTGCAATAATTTTGTCATTGCTGTTGTTTTTTTTTAATTTTTAATAATTTATATTAATAATTCAAATTTTTGGTTGGAATAGAAAAAGTTAATTTTATTGGGTCACACGCCATAGCTTCAAAGATCGATTTCGGGACTTGCTAGGTCCACTCGTCAGTTTGATTTAGGCAACACGTTCCTAGCCAATCGGCCAACATAAAATAAAATAATATCAAATTCATTAAGACATCTGCTGCGCTCAGTTATTGACTTCGTATGGTCAACAGTTGAGCCAACAGGAAAACGACCACACCCAAGGAATTTTAAAAATGGACGAGGCAATTCGAAAAAGTGATTTTTTTTGGAGTTCCGAATCCTTTGTAATTAAACATTTAAAGAAAAAATACCCGTCTACACTGTGCTTATGCTACAAGATGCTCACTGGGTGGCGAAAGAAGCGTTCAACTGTCTATCGACATTTTCAACCTACACATAAACATACAACATACCGGGAAATGTGGCAAACTCTGCTCAATGCTGCCCATTCCCTTTTACTTTTTGGGGCTTACTTTGGTGACGCATAGGATGGTAGTGTATAGTCAACCCACTGTCGTTTGGACTGCGTTAGCCTCACCATTAGTACTGGCGAAACTGATTGCCGACTGAGTGGCCGTCAAAGCACGGACTGGTTGATAGTACGCTTGCACAGTGGGTTGTGTGAGCAAAACAATAAAATGCAAATACTATTCAGTAATAATACAAAGTAATTATTTATAGAATTCAGAGAACGGATGTGGACTCTCTGTCAGTTCGTTCATCTGACTAAAGAGAGGATGTTCAGCAACCTATCTTGAACATACTATCAAAGATCCAACAAATGTGACTGACAATTATTAGCCCCAGGGATGGGCATTTTTACAAATTTGTGTGACGATAAATAAAAAATTAATTTTTATCCATTATTCAAAACATGTAATTTGAGTGATCGGTTATTGGTTATTCAAAAAAATCATAGTACTAATTTCGGGTTCATTTCAAAACGGTTTTGGGATCCCTTCTGAAACATTTTCAGTATCATTTCGGGGCTCTTTTGGTTTATTTTGGTACAGTGCTATTTTTGAATGAAAAATAGCCGGTCATTCATCACTCAAAATTTTATAAATGATAAAAAACTTTTATTTGAATAATTTTTTATTCAAGGTGGCCCAACCCTGATTTGCCACGAATATATATGTGTGACCCTAATCAAATGCGTTTAATATTTAATGTTTATTTTATTAGCTCTTTCCAGTTACAACAAACATGAAATTATCATTCGAATAATAGAAGTAAAATAAAAATGATCGCCTACCTTTGTTCAAGTATTATATAGGTATATATGTACGTAAGTAAATAGAATCTACAATCGAACGAAATAACATTTTTGATTGTCAAATTAAGTTGACGTTTAAAGTGTCACACGCTTAGCCACTTAAAATCGCGCTTCAATCAGCCTATACGACTAGAATAGTTTACTGGGCAGTTTTTGGTTTTTTTTTTCAAATTTTACAATCCCAAGAATTTTTTGGATCTCATTTTACAATACCGGGATTCGGGTATGTGATTTCAACATTTTAGCTTGAAAGAAGGTGAAGCGTACTGATATCGTTGCACCCCTAGGGGAACATCTCTTGGAGCTATAAAAGCAAAATTTAACCTCATGAAAAGTATTGACTGTACCAAAAATACTTTCCTTTTTTTTCTCTGTCTACATATTTGTCAACATAAAAATGTTACGTATACGCCCTGCCACTTTTATGAAAATTTGAGCTGACTTTTCATCATTTAATGAAGGGGTGGGGGAAGGGCAAAATACGGGCAAACTTTTTTTCAGTAATCTATAGAAAATATTCCAAACTTTCATTTTATTTTAGTTAGAAGTTGTAGCACCCTGTAGCATTTATGAAATATATTTTTTGTTGTCTTATATTAGTGTTTTTTAATATTAGCTTGATTACACTTTCTTTATTCAGCCAAGGAAGTGCTATATATACGTAAACTTTCAAACTTCCACTATCAATGTCATTAACGCCGTTTACGCTGAGTGTAGGGCGCTTTCTAGATGATTTTAGAAAATGCAATAATTTTAAGCAATTTTTTATAATTTGGCTACCTTTGTTGTTTAACCAACATGCAAAGTAAATAATTTATAAAAATAGCTGACTTATAAATAAAAGTAATGAACGTACGCATTTCGCACTCAGTGCTAGTAAAGCTGTCGGTTCACGCAATTCATTGAAATGTCTCTCTGGAGCTATCGAAATACTCTTCGTTTCATAAATTTTGCATTGTTGTTATTTTGCATTGTGAATACCGTCAAACCGCAAACGAATGCCAATGGACCAGAGGAGCATTCGGCTAACGAAACGGCTACATCTATGGGAGAAGTTGGCGATGGGCAAGGCTTCGATTTCGCAGAAGTTGCACGTACGTGTAATGCCAGCTATACTATACCAGTAGGTGAGTGAGAGTACATAGTGAATACCTTTTAACATTTAATAATTTCAACATGAATCAGTGAAATTGAAAACAAAGATACTGTTAAATTAACATGAGATGGTGTTAGTAATCGTAATTCAACAGAGAAGCATATTTAATTGAGAGGAAGCCATGTTAGTTTAACAGGAAGTCATATTTGTTTAGAGAAGTCACGTTAGTTTAGCGGAAAATCATGTTAATTTAATATGAAGTCATGAGAATTTAGCAGAAGATCTTGTTAGTTTAACAGGAAGTCATCTTTAATAAAGAGGTAGTAATATTAGAATAACATGAGCTACAAAAAAGCGTTGATATTACACATACAGTGTTGTTTTATCACGAATACGTGTTAATTTGACAGGAAGTCTTTCTTATGTAACCGGAACACCAGTTAATATAACAGGAAGTCATCTTAATTCAACAGGAACGCATGTTAGTTTAGCAGAATGTCATCTTGGGTATAAGAAAAGTTATGATTTTGAACACACGATGTCATCATTATTTAACTGGAACACATGTTAATTTAATATTTCAAGGAAAAATTTCCCTTATTTGGCTCCAAGGCCATGGCTTCCTTAATTTAAAGATCTTTGAATAAATGAATGTTTTACTTAGTTTGCAAAAATAAGGAAACTTTTTTCTGAGTGTAATATAAGAATAACATAAGCTTCAAAAAAGTGTTGATTTTATAAAGATAGTGTTGTTTTATCGGGAACACGTATTAATTTCACAGAAAGTCATTTTAAGTTAACAGGAAATCATGTAAATTTATTAGAAAGTCGTGTGAGTATAACAGGAATACTTTTTCGTTTAATTAAATTAATTTCGTTAAGAGGGAGTCATGTTAGAATCATTCATTCATTTTACAGGAACACATTTTAATTTCACAGGAAGTCGTCTTAATTTAACAAGGGCAAATGTCAATTTAGTAGGAAGTCATGTTAGTTTAACACGAAGTCATGTTACAACAACATCACCATCAAAGATGTTTTGATTTTTCAGAAATACGTTCGAATTTAACAAAAAGTCATGTTAATTTAACCGGAAGACATGTTAAATTAAAAACTTCAACTATGAGCAATTTTTTTTTTGATACAAAATTAATGATTTGGAAATCAAAAAATTTTATTCCAGACTACATCCGCCAGTTCAACGAAACAGCAGAGTTACCCAACACCGAAACCGAAAAAACGGGCATGGTAATCTAACACAAATCATTTAAATTTTTGATTGTAAAAAACTTCTTTCCATTCAAGTGTTTCCTGCGTTGTTATATGGAAAAAGCTGGTTTTATACGCGATTGGCAATTAAATCGTGCTTTAATACGGCAAACAATGTGGCCAGCAACTGGAGACTCAATTCCAGTATGTGAAAAGGAAGGAAGTAAGTGATTTGAAATTGTTTCCCCTTTGAAGAACACAACTAAAGTTATGTTTGAATTTTTCTCGTAGTCAATGAGACGTGTGCTTGTAAGCGCACCTATGCCATCGCTAAATGTCTGATGATACGCGCTATTGTGGATGCGCCCAGCAAGCCGATTGTTTGATGGCACTTTACCGGCTTCACTGGGCACAATAAGTTATAAGCTAATGCGAAAAAATTTATTGAAATTTATTATATTCATAATTATGCAATTAAATGCAATACAAATCTCAATATTTATGTATGTAGGAATGCCTTACTATTTACGCTTCTAAATGTTGAACTAGATATTAGTACACACAAAGAAAATTGAGCTGGCGATGGATAAGAATTGACAGTGATTTGGTCATATCAATGAAAATATAGTTATATCAACCAAAATATCTGTTGATTAAACCAAAATATGGTTGATTCAACCAAAATCACGGTCAATTCTTATTCATTCCCAGCTAATTTTTCTCTGTATACTAGATACACACATACAGTTACACTATAAACCCTTTAGGGGTAGAAGCACTTTTAGAATCGAGTCCTAACCGCCCGACGCCATATAAACAAAATATGTTTCTTTCAAAAACAATGTAACAGATGATCACGTGTACCGCTATTGGAAATTATAAAAAAAAAACTTTAACTAAAACTTGATTCATATTGGCGGTTACGACTCGATATGTAGATGCATATATTACCAAAACACATAACACAAAAAAAAATAAAAAATATAAATAAAAAGTACAAAAAACCATGAATAAAAGACAAACATGAGAAATTACAATGTTTTTTTAGCGCTCAACGCTCACGTCAACATGTTTGTTAAGTTCGAAAACTTATCCTGAAAAAACTTGGAGACAAAGCTTCAAGGGTCATCAAGTAAAGAATTTTAAGGGAATAGAGGTTATAAATACTTTGAAATGCTAAGGGAAGAAACTAGGGATGTTCTTGTGCATTTCAAGGTTAAGATGCATTTCCTCTCTTTTACCTTTCACTATTTATTTCCAGCTTTCCTACACCCTATGTGACAGTGTTAACTCAGAATATCTTTTGAAGAAAACGGAAGAACATATCCCTTTATTTTTCGTTTCCATTTTAATTTTCATTTTTTCCCATATATTTCTCCTCTATCTCGTATCTTATTTCTCTATATTTCTTTCTCTCTATTTTTTTCTTCTTATTTCTAACACAAACTCAATCTCTCTTCCCCTCTTCCTTTCCGGTTCGATTAAATTTTCACTTTTCCTCGATACACATATTTCTCATTTCTTTCATTCGTTCTCCCTCATTCTTGTTATTTCTTTTTCCATTTCCTTGTTCACTTTACCTTTCACTTTGCATTTTTCTTTTGTTTCTATTTTTATCTTTCCTCCTTTTTCTCTCGCTTCCTCGATAATTTAGGGACTTTTCGAAACTATTTCGGGAGTTTTTCGAAATAATTTGTAGTTTGGTTTCGAGACTTTTCTGGACTGTTTCAGATATTTTTTCAACTTTTTATGGACAGTTTTCTGGACTATATCGTAGGTTTAAGGTATTGTTTGTGTTTTGTTTTCGGGATCATTTAGGATTTTCGGGATAATTTCAGAGCATATTCGGGTGCGTTTTTGAAACTTTTTCGGGACAGTTTTAAAATCATTTGAGGTTTTGTTTTGAAAGTTTTGCGGGAACTTTTATAGACTGTTTCGAAGGTTTTTTCAAATCGGTTTGTTTTTGGAACTTTTTCGGGAAAATTTCAGATTTGTTTTTGAAACATTTTTGAGTTAATTTAAGGATTATTTCGGGATACCATTTCAGTTTTGAAACTTTTACGTGTGATTTTCACGATCATTTGGGGACTCTTTGGGGATCATTTTGGGGTTTTTTCGGAATTATTTCAGGGCTTTTCGGAGTTGTTTTTATGAATTTTTCGACATAATTTTAGGTCAATTTCAGGTTTGATTTTGAAACATTTCCGAGATTATTTCAGGATCATATCTATACTATTTCGGGACTATTTCAAGAGATTTTCGGGATTATTTCTGGATTGATTTCAGGATCATATCTATACTATTTCGGGACTATTTCAAGAGATTTTCGGGATTATTTCTGGATTGATTTCAGGATCATTTCGTGTCTTCTTCGGTACCGTTTCGGGAATTTTTTCAAGATTGTTTTTAAGAGTTTTTCGTGATAGTTTTGGGACAATTCGGGGTGTGTTTTTAAAACTTTTTGTACCCAGTTACAGTAGGGTGGATCGACAAACAAAAAAAGTTGTTCCAGTCCACCCCTAGGATTAAAGATATTTTGAAGGTGATCCCAAAAAAATATTTTTTTTTGCCACGCCCCCCCGATGGGCTATTTACTTTTTTTGACACTACGTCGCCATTTTAAGTCCGATTTTTATAAGCCATACACCGTTGTTCATGGCTTGGAAGCCGCCACAATTCTTACCTTAATCATTTTTTACTCCAAGTTCAAATTCTAGTAGTGACTGTCGGTATTTCGTTTCACATCATAGAAAGGCAAAAAAAAATTTTTTTGGGATCGCCTTCAAAATATCTTTAATCCTAGGGGTGGACTGGAAAGACTTTTTTTTTGTATGGGGACCGATCCGGGCTAGTACTCGTATACAGCCGTCTCATATACGATCTCTTATAAATTTCCCTTGTATCCAGTATATTACTGTTAACTTTTTTACTCTTAACCCACAGTGTCGATGTTTTGTTGAGCGCTTTCCTGATCTCCTCACAACTGCACACTCTTGAAAGCATTCAAAGGCAGACAGGACCATGCCCACTTGTGCCCGGTGTTCCATAACGCTTAAAACACACACACACACACACACACACACACACACACACACACACACTATTACAACAAATCCATACCCAAGTACATATGAATGTGCTCACGCGTGCTTTTGAATAATAAAAAAATGTTAGCTATAACAATAACAACAACAACGATAAATACTAATTTTTTGCAATTGCTGGTTACTCTGTGCTTTGCATTTTCACAATTTTTTGCCACATTGACGAGTCTGTCCGAGCAAAATTTTGTTTTTCCTTTTTTGCATTTTTGGTTTTTGTTTTGCTTTTTTATTTTTATTTTGTTTTATTTTTTTGCGATGCTTGTTTGGTATCGTTTGTGTGGTATCGTTTCACGTGCTTTTTCGTTGCCCTACCGATTGCTTGTTGAGTGTGGCGCGGGTGGTCTGTGCATTGCTGCTGCTGTGTTAATAATACTGATGTGTTTTCTTTGTTGTTTTATTGTGTTTGTTATGCTGTGCTGTTGTATGCTGTCGTGTGGGTGGTATTGCAGCGAAGCTAAAGTCAACAACAGCACTAATATATTATGATGATGTTATCGATAATGATGATGATGTTCATTATTATTATTGTTATTGGTATCGAAATGATGATGGAATGTGAGCCAGTTTGATATTCACAACAATAATCATAATAATATTTGGAGACTAGTACGATTTACCAGGCTTTAAATTTACTGCACAGTGGCATATTTACAAGAAAATCGTCTCAAATTTCAAAAATTCAAAAATCCTTCAAAATATCCTTTCCTTCTTAACATTTCTCCATTACCGTTTAATGTTTTCTCCTTTCGCCATATTCTTTCCGTTCAAATTCCTTTTTCTCTTTCGCTTAGCAGTCATGTCCACTGGTAGTGCTTTGGCTTGAATTACGGCACGAGAGTTGAAAAGGGAACTTTTCCTCTCTCTTTCTCTCTCTTTTTCTTTCGGAAATATTTTGTCAGTTTTTCGGCATCGTTTTTAGATTGTTTTCGGGACCATTTTAGTATTTTTTCCGATACATTTCACGACTTTTCAGTACTATTTTTGGAAGTTCTTTGAAAGGTTTTTGGGACAGTATGAGGATAATTTCGGAACTTTTTCGTCACTGTTTTGAGATTTTTCGAAAAGGTTTAAGGTTTTTTTTCGGTACGGTTTAGGCTCTTTTTGGGATTTCGGATATGTTTTGCATGTGAGTATATCCAAACCTTGCTTGAACTCTTTTTTTCTTCTCTATCTGTCTTTCTCTCCCTGTCTTCTTTCTCTCTCTGACGTTTTTTCTCTTTCTCTTTTGTTAGTTTTCATTTTCTCTTAACCTTTCGCTACTTATTTCTCTCTTTTTTCCGTCTCTTTTTCTCTCTTTCTTATTCTCTCGTTCTTTTTTTTCTCTTTTTCTCTCTGTTTCTTTACTACCTTATTTCTCTCTGTTTCTTTCCCCCTCTGTTTTTTATTCTTTTTATTTCCCACACATACTCCCTCTCTCTCCCCCCTTATTTTTCTTTTCCGTATTCATCTACTTTTCACTTTGTCTTTTTTCCCATTTCTCCCTTTCGTCCTCTCCTTTCTTTTTTCTCCTATATCTTTCGATATATATCTCTTATAAATACATCCTTATCCCTTTTCCTCTCTTTCCTTTTCTCTCTACCTAACGCTATTTAATTCTGTTTCTCTTATATTTTTTCTTCTTATATTTCTATTTATATTTCGCGTTCTCTTAGTATTTCACTTCCAAACTTCCCTTTATTTCCGCTTTCTTCTTCCTCACATTATTTTATCTCTCTTTCCGTTCTTCATTTTTTTATTTTCTTCTCAAATTTCATTCTTTCCTTTCTCTTGATACATTTTTATCCTTTTGAGTAGGAATTCCTCTCTTTCTGTTCTTTTTATCTATTATTAGCATTTGCATTTTGTCTTTCTCCTCACTCTGGATATTTTTAATTTTCTCTTTCATTCTCCCTCTTTTCCTTATTCTTCACTATTGTGTTGGTCGCTCATCGAATTAGTTTTAAAATTTCATAAAAATTTCTTCATGCTTTCGCCACTGTGCGCCATATTGACAGCGGGCAGTAAAGAAGTTGGTTGCACAATTATAATTGCCTATTATTGTGTTTTTGTTTGTATTTGTGTGATTTACCACCCCTCCCTCTTTTGAATCATTTTAACAAGTTTGACTTCTACCAAAGTTTGCAATAATGTTTTGTTTTAAGCCAACGTGTTGGATAATTGTAAAATTGTATGCATAGCCAATATCAATAAAACAAAATTTTAAAATTTGTAATTTTTTGTTTCCAGCTGAAAAAAACCCAAATCCGGTATCCAAAACCTTACTACCCTTTTTTAACTCAATTTCCCTTTCTTTTGCGTTCAAATATTCAGCTTTCATCTTCCACTCGCCTTAAAAAATGTTGCTCATCTTCAACTCTTTCAATGTCAGTTTACAGTTATCTTCCTCAACTCTCACATTACTTATTCATTGATGCTTATTCGTTTTCTCTTCATCAACTCACCTCAATGCTCTCCAGTGGCTTTTGTTGGTTTGTTGATTTGCATATATTTTTTACTTTCACCCCCTCAAAGCTCTTTCCAATTATTTTTCTCTTTTGCCGCCACTTTTCTCACTTACAAGTTTTTGCTATTTTTCATGCGGTACCAGCGCAAGCTACCCTCTTCACAAGTTTTTTATTCCGTTTTTTTTTTTTCAAATGTTTTTTTCTATGCAATACCTTGTTATGGAGCATTTTTTCCAATTTTTTAGCAAAATCTTTTTATTTTCGCTAGTCTGTTCTTTTTGTTGTTTGTATGTGTTTGTTGTTTACTTTTTGACCCGCACATATCAGTTGGTTGTTGTTGTTGCAGCGGTTGCTGGGCAGTTAGATGTTGCAGCTGTTAGGTGTTGTTGGTGTGGCGGTAAATAAGGTGGCATCCTCGTTTCTACACATTCGTTTTGGATTTGATTTTGATTTTGTTATTGCTGTTGCTGCTGCTGCCTCTACTTTTGTTGTCTCGTCCTGTTAAAGCCGCCTGTGAGGCTGCATCGACAGCTATGAATGTTTTCATTTTAATTTTTGTCATAGCTCTAGGGTTGCCATCATTAAAATAAAATATACAACCAAGAGGAGCGTTAGAATTACCACTTTGATGCTTTGTTAGGAATGGAAGGGTAAGCTCATATGATTATCCATTCTTATCTAAGATTCTCATGTTTCGTATTATTAATACGCCACATGAAAAACTTTAAAGGAAAGGAAATCGAAAAAACTGAGTTATAGGCGGTATATTTTCAGTGGCGTCCCCGAAATTTAAGGATGGGGGTACGGGGCTAGCGACCCGAATTTTCGATCACAGGCGATACTAGTTGTAATAGTTAGGCCGACCAGAATTAATGGGTTTTGCCAATTATGGCGGTTTACACGGTTGCGACCTATCCTAATTTTTTTTAAACATAGAGTTCGACATGCCAATATGGGTATCAAATAAAAGGTATTTGCGAACGTTTTCCAGATAAGATAATTTCAAGCAGTGCTGCCACTTAGGGTTGCCACCTAACCGCAATTTTCAACCCATTTTACAACTCTCCTTCCTATCTTTCTTCACCTTCACACTATCTCCCTACTGTTTTCTCTTCATTCCCCTCTTTTCTTTTACCACGTCCATCAAATTCGTATCGGCCCCTGTTAAAATAGGCATAATTATACCAACGTACTGGTCCACTTTCCGGAAGTAAGAAATGGCGAATCTAAACTATTCTCGAATACACCTTATTCATATTTCGTTATTTCTGAATTTAAGAAGTTAACTTCTTTCACGTGTACTGGCTCCACGCCTTTTTTTATTTCTTTCTACTTATTTAATTTAATTATTTTATTTTATTTTAATCCATTTTATTTTATTTAATTTTTTTAGATTTTTTTTATTTATCTCAGTTTATTTTATTTTGTTTTGTTTTACTTTTATTTTATTTTATTCAATTTTTTAATTTTTTTTGTTTTTTTTCTTTTTAATTTTATTTTGTTGGTTTTTATTTTATTTAATTTTTTTATTTTTATTTTTTTTCCTTTTTTTATTTTTTTTCTTTATTTTTTAGTCTTTTTTTCATTATTTTATTTTTTCTGTTATTTTGTGCAGGCATAAAAAAGCGGCAAAAATTGTAGCAAACACGCATTGGCAGAGTAGCCAATTTATTTTTTATTTTATTTTATTTTATTTTTTTATTTGATTTTATTTTTTTATTTAAATTTTTTTTCCTTTTTTATTTTTTTTCTTTATTTTATTTTTTCTGTTTTTTTATTATTATTTAATATGGTAATTAAATAAAATAAAATAAAATAAAGTAAAATTAAATTAAGTTAAATACAAAAAAAAAAAAAAATAAAAAAACAGAAAAAAAATAAAGAAAAAAAATAACAAAAGGAAAAAAATAAAATAAAATAAAATAAAATAAAATAAAAAAATAAAATAAAATAAATTGGCAACTCCGACAATGCGTGTTTGCTACAATTTTTGCCGCTTTTCTATGCCTGCACAAAATAACTCTGTTTGCGTGTGGCTACTCATCGACTGCGTAAGGGGGGTTTACCTATGTATGTATGTAAAACGAGATAGAAAAACGCATTCCAATAATTTTCGAAAAAATGTTTTATTTTTCATTTTTGTGCGTTTTGTTTTGCTTTTTGTTTTTTAGTTTTTGTGTTTATGATTTTTTGTTTTATTTTGTGCCACTTTGAGTGTGTGGCATGCAACATACAACGTGTAAGTGCAACAGCAACATAACGATGACACAACGGTGATGCACATGCGTGCAATGCGTTAGTGCGTTTGAAAAAAATAAAATAAAAATAAATAAAACCGAAAGCAAAAAGCAGCAATAGCAACGTGGCAGCACTACAACAACAAAGCTGTTAACTAACATGCAACGACGCACACAACATAAAAACAAATTAGCAAAAACGTTCAAATGCAAAAATAAAACAAAAAAAAAAAATAAAAATAAAAAGCAAAGCAAATGTGGGAAAAAGCGAAAAATTGAAAAGCGATAAATGCTTTTTTTGTTGAGGCAGCATTTGAATGTTGTTTTGTGTTGTAGTTTGTTCTTGTTGTGAGTGTGTTTTGCATAGCTGCTACAACAACAACAAAAACACGTCACTATTTGTTGTTGTTTTATTAAAGCGTCCAATAACTAATGAGGTTCTGCTTTCGTTCTGAACAATGGTAGGTAACTAACCAAATTGTTGAAACAGTAAATGCAAAAACAACATCAACAAATGTTGTGGCAATAAAAATTTGCATATGTAAGTAGAACAACAACAATAAAAGTGCACAACATAAGCGCATAATACTTATTGTGTCGCAAAATAACGTAATTATGAACTTTTGGGAGCAACAACAACAACACATAGATACACACACGCTTCGAGGATACAATCACTTGACCAGCAGCCATTAATTTCTTGTTCATTACAGTTAGCCATTACTCTTGCAACAAAGGTCACCAGCTACTGAAAGATTTTGTATTCAAAAAGTATCTAATTATGACTACACAAAAGGATACGGCGGAAGCCGCCTGGCCGCTTGGATGGTTGCGCAAAGTAAAGATGTCGCTGAGCGACTTTTCTATAAAGTCCTGAATTTTAATTGCCTTAAATATACACGTCACTGACCGCACGGAGAAGCAGGGCGTCTAAGTGTAAGAGTACAGTTGTAGAGCAGTGTTGGTGCAAAATTCTACTCAGAGAGAGTCAATTGATATTTCTTCGTAAATCAAAATCCCGTTGTTTTTGTTATTTTAACGATGAGTAGCCCTTTCAAATCGTAAACTCTTCCTAACCTAAACTATTGTCAATCTCTTTAATGATAGTCCAAGGAAAATATCAATAGGGTTTTGGAAGAGTATGCTCCGTAGAGCAGGCACGGGTTCAGCCTGGATAAGTTGGAGTTTAAGCTTCTACATGTTCGAAAGCATATTAAACCGCTAATTTGAGGGTCAGTACGTCAGACGGAGCAGTTCAAACACGAAGGCGAAGTGCTGGTAAAAACATGCATCAGCTCTTATGCAGATTATGGTCAGATGAGTGCATGACTCCAGATTGGAATTTAAGTGTGCTCTGCCCAATCCACAAGAAAGGCGATCCCGCTAACCGCACCAACTACCGCGGAATCAGTCTTAATATCGTATAAAAGGTTCTTATATACGTAAATACGTAAATTTGTCGATAAGTGTTTCATATGGTTTTTGTTATTGTTTTCATTGCTGTTTTTTTAAATAAATAGATCACCCTTGATGATGCTAGGAAGTCTAGCGAAACGTTGGGTTGGAAAAGTAGAATAATATCTTTCATTTGCACTTCAAAACTAATGGTCAAAAGAGCCTTAGTCCAAAATTTATAATTAGTTCTTTCTAGTATTTTGTGTGAAAGACTGAAGCCCATCGTAGACAAACTGATTGGACCTTATCAGTGTGGCCTTAGACCTGGTAAGTCTACCATCGACCAGATTTTCACGCTACGATTTCGTGCAACTTCGTCGACCTGACGATGGAGAAGATAATTCAAGCACTAGAGCTAAACCGCAACGGGACAATCTATTACAAGAGCGTGCAGTTGTTGGCGTATGCCGATGATATTGATATCATTGGCCTTAACAGGCGCGCCATAAGCGCTGCCTTCTCTGGACTGGATAAGGAAGCGAAAAAGTAGGTCTTGCGGTCACGACGAAGACAAGACGAAGTATTTGCTGTCATCGTAGAAAGAATCGGCGCTACTGCTCCTTGCAAGCTACGTCACTGTTGATAGTTAAAAATTTGAAATTGTGAGGGACTTCGTCTATTTGGAAACCAGCATTAATACCAAAAATAATAAATAACGGAAAATCACAAATGCCAGGAAGTGCTACTTCAGACTCAGTAGACAATTGAAAAGTAAAGTCCTCTCTCGAGGAACAAAGATCACGCTCTATAAGTCTCTCGTCATACCTGACCTGAAGTGTGGCTCAGATTCATGGACAGTGTCAAGAGAATATTAGGTGGCTCTTGAAGTGTTTCAGAGAAAGGTTCTCCAGGAGATTTATGGTCCTTCTTGTGACGCCAGCGGCTAGTATCGAAAGAGATTTACCGACAGCTTTACGCAGATCTGACCATAAACCAGCGAAATAAAGTCCCCGCTGGCTGGATCATGTTATGCTAATGGATAAAGCTTCAGCCCAGAAGGTTTTCCTATCGTCGCCCAAATCCGGTAGCTGAGGAAGGGGGAGGCCTCGACTGAGATTGAAACAAGAGGTGGGGGATGACTTGAATTCCGAGCTTTGATAGGAAATGGCCAAAATCGCTTAGGAGTTTAAGCGTCAATAAATGATGATGATAACCTCAGACGGAGTGGGAAGAGCAGCAAATTTAAAAAGGTCAATATACGCATGTTCTTGTATCAAAAGTTTCAAGATCTGAGGAACTATAGACCGACACGATGGGAGGAA
>CAXKVI010000001.1:153937693-153947693 GCA_964058755.1 Campiglossa producta
TTCTCTCTCTTTTTTTCCTAATTAGAAATGTTAAAAAGAAATCTTCTTAAATATATTTATAAGATTTTCCTTTGAAACATTAACAACTATACACATATCAGTAATTAGACGCTAGCAATCAAAAGTGAGCGATGGCCTGATGGTTAACAGCTGGGTTTATCATTCCGAAAATTGTAAGTTCGATTCTCGGTGAGGGCGATATCATTTTATTTTTCATTTAAAATATTAAAAAGAAAATCTTCTTAATAACATTAAAAAGACTGTCTCTACAATAATAAGAAGCACATCTTCTTGAAGAAAATCTATAGAGATATCTTATGACTTTTGTTCTATTTTATTAGGCATTGTTGGCTCTGTGCAAAAAAAATATTTAATGAGAACATGTTTTTTGATCCCGACAACTAGCCAATTGACGCTTGAATACCCGCACGTCTACAACTTGGCTTCGGATAATCTTTAGAAAAAACTTACCGTTTTCGAGAAAAATCCAAAAAATATAAAATTTTGACCCCGAATAGCCTTTTTAGGACATATCGTCGCTCCCAACGAAAACTAACACGGTTCAGTTAGCATGGAAGAACTCATAGAACTGAACTGTGTTAGTCTTCGACGCAGAAAACTGAACCATGTTAGTCTTCGTTGGGAGCGACGATATGGGATCAATGGGGATTTTTGAAGTTTTCTTCCTGAAGGTGAACTCAAGTTCCCTACAAAAATTTAGCTCTGTGAAAATTTTTGTTATTTCAAATGATAATACTGTACAACAAAACTGAAGTTTTTCAAAATCCCACCGGGTTTCTTGACAGCTTCTGGAGCTTTTGGGCGTGCTGAATCCGAATCTAAAATCTGATTTTTCGGGGCACCCTAAAAAATTTTTTCCTACTACTGAAATCCGAACAAACTACCCTTTGGAAGGAAAACCTAGGATGACCCGAAAATTCTGACTTCAGATTCGGATTCAGCATACCCAAAATCTTTAGGAACCGATTAGAAACCCTCTGGGATTTTTTTGTACAGTGTAATTTTACCAAACTTACAAATAAAAATTGTAGCCTGCGAAAACTAAAAGTGTGAGATTTTTTATTCCAAATTTTCGGCAGTGTCGCTACATCAAACGCGTTTCAGAGAAATGCTGTATGTGAGGTCATTGCGATGTCATGCCATTCATCATCACACGTGATATTACCAAAAGTGCAATAATGCCATGATGGCTTTATTTCACATTCAGTATGGCAAAAAGCTATTTCCCAATATCTTGAGAAATAGAGACACATGGTTTTATTGCACCCCGCCATTGTTTCGTCCTTTTCCAATTTGGAGTAGCAGAACTTAAGGCGCGAAATTAATTCCTGATTATAACTGAGCTGCTGGTATTGCTCAACGCCATTTTGCACAGCCTTATTATATTTGGACGTTGGATCAATAATCGACAAAAGGTTTTTTGTTTATTTTTTCACTTTTTCCCAAGATTGGGAGGCTTCAAATCCCCGAATTATCGGGATTTCCCACAGAATCTCGGGATTGATAATCCGAGCCGACACCGTTACTTATCCTCGAAGTATTTAGATGACCTGGCGTAGATTATCCAGAAAGGGAACACCCAAAAAAGCGTCCTCTCGTGCCACTTAATGTCGAGCAGTTGCAGATAAGCTGATCCTCTCTTTCTCCCTTCTCATCATATATGCAACCAATGCAGCATCGTCGATAGGGTACACCTACCCTTGCTGCGTGTCTTCCAATACGGCAGGGCCCGGTTCATACCTTATAATTAAGAGATTTCCATCCTTCTTAAGGATGTCTAATTTTTTTAGGATCCCATTTTGGCTAGGTTTTCTTGTTTATCCGGCACCCTGAGGATTGTTGCCATCTTTCGTTGGTTTGCTGGAGTGTGTTATCTTTCTCTCGCGAAGAACTGCTTGGTCGTGCCTTGCCTTGCAAGTTCTTCTGTCCGACAGTTTCCCCTCAATGTCCCTGTGTCACGAGACCTATGGCAGATTTACGCCATCTCTTGAAGAGATCGACTACAGCTGAGCGTCGGAAAGAGTAAGACTGAGACTTTAGCCTGGAAGACGCTGCAATGATCAGGTAGCATGCAGGGGAGCTCAAGGTGCAGATAGTTTAAATAAACCTCTGCCGTCTAATTTGGAAGTGTCGCCATTAGTAGCGGGACACAAAATGCTACCCGAACGTTATAACAGATTAAGGGTTTACAAACACCATCGGCATTGGCAACACTTCCAAAATGCCTTTTCGTATCAAGTAGTTGAGAAACTGCTGCCTTTCCTTCAAAACGTTTACCTTTAACTAACAACGCCGATATGAGATATGACGGTAGTTGTCTTAACGGAAACTGAGATGCGATTGTGGACGACCTCAATCTGCTGACCAAAAGCTATTCCGCATACCATTACAACTTAGATATCTTTGGTAAGTATGATCCTTTATTGAACTTCTAGACTCACATCATTTTCCGATATTAGCGCTTGATGCTAGATAGGCATATCATTCCAAAGTATCAATCATAAAGCTGCCAAGAGAATAATACCATCTGCACTGGGCAGTATTCACATCAGGCAGCATTCCAAGCTTGCACTTTCAATAAGAAAATTTCTTACAAAAATAGGAAAGAAAGTTTAAACGAATTATTAGCTTTAGCACTTTATTCAAGAGGTGCGTATTTCGATTGACATTTAATTACATATTTCAAACAATTATGGGAATTTCTTGCGTAAATAAATTTAAATGTTTTGCTATAAATATTTTGCGACTGTACACAAATAATAATGTTCCAGTTAATGCGCCTAAAATGGGCTATGAAAGAGAGGGCAGAATTGACGCATGAGGAAGTGTATGCGTATGCATACGTAAATAGGCAAGTTTGCATTCATATGTGTTCTATGTACCTGGCATTAAAATGTAAATAGGTATCTACACTATATGGGAGTATGTGAAGGATATGTTACGCCATAGGCCGCAGCACTCATCACAAGAGTTAAATTGATTTTTTAGCAAAACCATATTTTTGTTTGAGCTTTAATTATTTATATTTATAGAATTTGTATACCCAGTTGCGTGCTTAAAGTATTATTACAGATATTGACCTTCATCAATAAAAAAATAATAAAAAAATAGAATAAAACAAATAAAATAAAATAAAATAAAATAAAATAAAATAAAATAAAATAAAATAAAATAAAATAAAATAAAATAAAATAAAATAAAATAAAATAAAATAAAAAAAAAAATAAAAAAAAAAATAAAAAAAATAAAATAAAATAAAATAAAAAAAAATAAAATAAAATAAAATAAAATAAAATAAAATAAAATAAAATAAAATAAATAAAAAAAAAAAAATTAAATAAAATAAAATAAAATAAAAAAAAATGAAATAAAAAAAAATAAATAAAATAAAATAAAAACAAATGAAATTAAATAATATAAAATAAAATAAAAATAAATATATATAAATATATATATAATAAGAGAAAAAACGAAATAAAATAAAAAAACTTAACGCAAATTTAAATCTAATAAAATAAAAAAGCGTTCAATGAAATAATGTAAATTAAAATAGAAAAATTAAAAAAAAAAACAAGTAAGGAAAGCTGTCTTCGGCTGTTCTGAAGGCTAAATACCTTTCATGAATAAGCGTAACGATTTTCACTGTTTGATCCCAGTACAGCCTGTGTGAATTTAACTTTAGCTCATACCGAAATTTTCGGAACTATCGATTATATGGGGGCGATGTGTTATATAGGTCCAATCGAATTGATATTTAGCATCGACATTCCACATTCTAAAATAGCAATAGTTACGAAATTTCACCTCCCTACCTATATAATTACAGGAGTTATCTACCAAAATCCGTTTATCGGAACAATCGATTGTATGGGGGCTATGTGAAATATTTATCCCATCTCGATTATTTTCAACATCGATATTTCACATATAAAAATAGCAATACGTCCAAAATTTCACGTTCCTACGTGTTTAATTACAGGAGTTATAGCCCAAATTCCGTTTATCGGAATAATCGATTGTATGGGAGCTATGTGAAATATTTATCCCATCTCAATGATTTTCAACATCGATATTTCATATATAAAAATAGCAATACTTACAAAATTTCACGTTCCTACGTGTTTAATTAGAGGAGTTATAGCCCAAAATCCGTTTACCGGAATAATCGGTTGTACGGGAGCTATATGTAATATCAGTCCGATCTTGCTGGTTCCGACAAATGATTCCTATATTGGAAAATCGTGGCCGCATACAAAATTTCAGCCAAATATCTTAAAACTGAGGGACTAGTTTGCGTTCATACAGACAGACAGACGGACATGGCTAAATCAACTCATCTCGTCATCCTGATCATTTCGGTATACTTATTGATGGGTCTATCTCTTCTTCTTCTCATACTTACAAACATCGGACCAATGTTATAATACCATTTCATGTTCATGAAAGGTATAATTAAGTGAAATAAAATAAAATAAAAAATTAAAAGCAAAGAAAGAAAAATTATTAAAATATAAATAAATAAAGTTAGAAGATATCATAACAGCTGCTAGTTGGGCTAGTTGCATGTTTCGGTGGGATTCCAACAGAGCTCACAATTAGGTATATGCTTGTCGAGTTCACTGCAACCTAGACTTCCGTACTCCCCTACTTGTTATAGTTAATTTTTCTATGCTTTTTGTTATAAATGGCACGCTTTTTATTTTTTATTTTATTCAGAGGGACTATGTAAGTATATTTGCATAAATATGCCCACATACATACATATGTAAATTAGGGTGATTCAAATTAAAAAAAAAATTGTTTTTTTTTTGCGGTCTTACCCGCTGAACCTTTAGGTATTGATGAGAAAATAAGCCTTGCAAAAAAGTAGCGCTCTAACTTAACCCTTAGGGGTGGCTATTTTTTTTCGTCCTTTCCCATACATTTTGTATGGGGAAAAATATCATTTTTTTTTTTCAAAGTGTTTTTTCTTTTAATTTTTGAAACTTTTTTCAAAATATTTTTATATACTCTTAAAGTAGAAGCTTTGAAGCTTCCAAAATAGTAAGCCATATGCGATTATCTTAACTATTAAAATAATAAAACTTATAAAACTTAAAAGAAAATTCACTTTGAAAAAAATGTCATTTTTCCCCAAACAAAATGTATGGGAAAGGGGGAACAAAATAGCCACCCCTAAGGGTTAACTTAGAGCTCTAATTTTTTGCAAGGCTTATTTTTATAGAATAAGGCGAAATTTTTTTGAATCACCCTAATGTCATACATACATTTGTACATGACAATGTGTGTTTAAAATTTGCAAACCAAAAGTGTGAGAAATCAGAAAATAAATTCAAATACAAAAAGCCAAACAAATACAAAAAAAGCCAAAACAAAAAGACAAAAATCAAATAAAAATAGCTAAAAATTATAAAAATAATATAAAACAAAAGCTGCGCGCACTCGCCACAATAAACGCATTTAAATAAAATTATATGCCAATAAAAATCAAACACACAAACTAATGGGACAGGCCAACGGCTCGGCCAGTCAGCGGCTGTTTAATTTTGGCGCCGAAGGGGTGACGCGACGCCTGCTGTTCATGTATTGGTTGTGGCAATTAAGCGTTGGCGTATAGAAAAATGCAATATACACACAGGCATACATACATATGTATGTATGTAATGTGTGTGTTATACATATGTATGTGTGTTTGTGTGATATTTCATATGCGAATTTGCACCTACAAATGGATGCGTAAATGAATACAGCAAAATGTAGTGCAGTTGGGTGCTCTGCTGAGTTCTATGGTCCGCTAAAGTTTGAACATACATACAAACAAACATATACAGATCTATGTATGTACTTTCAAATTTCATGCACTAATGTTTGTTTTCTTTTTTTGCGCATGGGAGCAGGTAAGTATGTGTGTAAGTATGTAAATGCCTATGGTTCCACGGTGCGTATGAGCAACAAAAAGCTAAGCGCGAATACAACAAACTACAAATGCGCAAAACTTTAGGACTCAATGGGTATGGCTTTTGCTGTCAATATACTAGCTACGTGCTACACTCATACAGATGAGCGTTTATCTATTTCAAAGGTACCCACCTACTTTTATAATTGTCGTATTTGTTTTGCGAATTTTCAGACATATTTTTATTTTTTTTATGAGAAAAGGACTATAACCTACTGTGCTAATACTCATACTAATTTTTGTGTTATAAGAGTTCTCCTAGCGGTATAAGTCTACCGAAAAGGGCCAGAATAGTTTTAACCATCATATTCAATTTTATTTAAATTTTTATTAAACCTTTAAACATTTTATTTTATTTTATTAAAATTTATTTAGTAAAGAACTGTGTTTTCTTTTATTTTGCTAATTTTTTTATATGACATGTTTAATTTCTTTTTTTTTTAATTTTGATTTTTAGTTTTATTATTTAAGTTAAGTTTATTTTATTTCATATTATTTTATTTTATTTTATATGATTTTTTATTTTTATATTTTTTATTTTTATTTTTTTTAAATTAATTATTTTATTATTTGTTGTTCTTATTTTATTTAGTTTTGTAGTTTATTTTTTCTTTTACTTTTTTATTCTATTTTACCTTATTTTGTTTTATTTCATTTTTTTATTATTTTATTTTATTTTATTTTTTTTTTATTTTATTTTATATTTTTTATTTTATTTTATTTTATTTTATTTTATTTTATTTTATTTTATTTTATTTTATTTTATTTTATTTTATTTTATTTTATTTTATTTTATTTTATTTTATTTTATTTTATTTTATTTTATTTTATTTTATTTTATTTTATTTTATTTTATTTTATTTTATTTTATTTTATTTTATTTTATTTTATTTTATTTTATTTTATTTTATTTTATTTTATTTTATTTTATTTTATTTTATTTTATTTTATTTTATTTTATTTTATTTTATTTTATTTTATTTTATTTTATTTTATTTTATTTTATTTTATTTTATTTTATTTTATTTTATTTTATTTTATTTTATTTTATTTTATTTTATTTTATTTTATTTTATTTTATTTTATTTTATTTTATTTTATTTTATTTTATTTTATTTTATTTTATTTTATTTTATTTTATTTTATTTTATTTTATTTTATTTTATTTTATTTTATTTTATTTTATTTTATTTTATTTTATTTTATTTTATTTTATTTTATTTTATTTTATTTTATTTTATTTTATTTTATTTTATTTTATTTTATTTTATTTTATTTTATTTTATTTTATTTTATTTTATTTTATTTTATTTTATTTTATTTTATTTTATTTTATTTTATTTTATTTTATTTTATTTTATTTTATTTAAATTAATTTAATTTAATAAAATTTTTTTATTTTAGTCACCATGGTTCGAACTTTTCTCGTTGGCTTTTACAAGAGCGCACCTTCTAACCCTAGCTGATCTACTTGGCATTTGCTTTGTTGTTAACTTAGTACATTTTTAATTCATAGCTAATCTTAAACATCTTTCCAATACATGCAAATATATTTATTGTTGTAGTTCGCACAATAGAACTAATATAAGAAAATTCAATTATTGTCCAGCTTTTGTCCTGCTGCTTGTCGTGCCATCCGCTGCTGAGCCCTCTTACCTTTTTAACGCCCCTTGCATTTTTGGGGACTCTATTTTGCATAGTTATCCCAAACACACACACATACCCACATACTTATTTATGAACAAATTACACGCATAAGAACCCCTTTATCACACTATGTAAATTAAAACAACAAAAAGTTAGCAAAAATTTGTGTGCAAAATATAGGCTGTAAAAATAGATGAATACACATGACAGAGCAAATACAAAACTAAACAAAAAATAAAAAAAAGAAAAGTAAAAAAAGTAAAAAATAAAAAACAAATCGAGTACAAAATTAAATTGCAGCCAAGCACACCTACGCATTTGCTCGGCTAGTCACTATTGCATGTGTATGAGTGGTGTGTTCATTCAACCGCAAGTGTCGATGTGCTTTCGTTTTTTACCTACACACAGGATTCACATATTCGCACACTCGCACCTACGTATATGTATGTATGTATGTATGTAGTACACATGATCATATTAAAGCCCAGAGGTATGGCTATGCACAAATGCCAAATATGCAAGCGTGACACCTATTTGCCCATAATAGTAATTTTATAAGTGTGTGTGCGTATCTACAGTGGTGGGCAGATAAATAATAAAATAAAATTAATGAAAGATTGCATGCAGGGCCATGGCTCAAAGCGTTAATGCCAATGCAGTCGGGTAGGTTCGATGCCAGCCAGGCCGGATAAATGCTTGGTCGCATGGAAACTAGTCGGTGAATTACCATTCCGACCATTCCGCTGTATAAAATTTTGCATTCAATTCTTTCTAATACCTATAATTATAAAATTAGGCCCATTGTCAAAGGAAATTTCAGCTCAGCAGTAGGCAAAATATCAATCATACGCCGTGTTGCACAATTACTACTTTTTGTGGATTTTTTCGCGATTTTTGGAATAGACTAATAATTAAATTTAATATAATTTGCGTTTTAATTTAATTAATTAATTTTTTTTTATTTTATTATATTTTTTTATTATACTTTTTTATTTTGGTTTATTTATATTTATTTCAGGTTTATATAGTCAGTTTTATTTAGTTTTAATTACTTATTTAAATTTTTTTTAATTTAATCTTTATTTTTTTCATTTTATTTTTTTTTTTGTTTCATTGTTTTTATTTTTTTTTTTTTCGTATTGATTTATATCTTTTTATTTAATTTTATTTTATTTTAATTTATTTGATTTTATTTTTTTTAATTTTATTTTATTTTATTTTATTATTTTATTTTATTTTATTTTATTTTATTTTATTTTAATTTATTTGATTTTATTTTATTTTATTTTATTTTATTTTATTTTATTTTATTATTTTATTTTATTTTATTTTATTTTATTTTATTTTATTTTATTTTATTTTATTTTATTTTATTTTATTTTATTTTATTTTATTTTATTTTATTTTATTTTATTTTATTTTATTTTATTTTATTTTATTTTATTTTATTTTATTTTATTTTATTTTATTTTATTTTATTTTATTTTATTTTATTTTATTTTATTTTATTTTAATTTATTTTATTTTATTTTATTTTATTTTATTTTATTTTATTATTTTATTTTATTTTATTTTATTCTATTTTATTTTATTTTATTTTATTTTATTTTATTTTATTTCATTTTATGTTATTTTATTTTATTTTATTTTATTTTATTTTATTTTATTTTATTTTATTTTATTTTATTATTTTATTTTATTTTATTTTATTTTAATTTATTTGATTTTATTTTATTTTATTTTATTTTATTTTATTTTATTTTATTTTATTTTATTTTATTTTATTTTATTTTATTTTATTTTATTTTATTTTATTTTATTTTATTTTATTTTATTTTATTTTATTTTATTTTATTTTATTTTATTTTATTTTATTTTATTTTATTTTATTTTATTTTATTTTATTTTATTTTATTTTATTTTATTTTATTTTATTTTATTTTATTTTATTTTATTTTATTTTATTTTATTTTATTTTATTTTTATTATATTTTATTTTTATTCTGTTTTATTTAATTTTGTTTTGTTGTATTGCTTTTAATTATTTTACTTTACCTTAATTAAATTTTATTTTATTTTATTTTATTTTAGTTTATTTTATTTTATTTTATTTTGTTTAATTTTATTTTATTTTATTTTATTTTATTGTATTTTATTTTATTTTATTTTATTTTATTTTATTATTTTATTTTATTTATTTTATTTTATTTTATTTTATTTTATTTTATTTTATTTTATTTTATTTTATTTTATTTTATTTTATTTTATTTTATTTTATTTTATTTTATTTTATTTTATTTTATTTTATTTTATTTTATTTTATTTTATTTTATTTTATTTTATTTTATTTTATTTTATTTTATTTTATTTTATTTT
>CAXKVI010000001.1:153952693-153975193 GCA_964058755.1 Campiglossa producta
GTAAATGCAACTCATACGCCGTGTAGGACATATAAAAAGTTCTACTATAATTGCAAAGATGTGGTGAATTATTTTTTAGGAAAACATATTGCTACGCAATCTACTAAACCACTTTTGAAATTTCAATGTCAGTTTCTCGTGAATAAGTTTTTTCAATATCCTTGCAAAGAATCCTTTAATCCTTTTAAAAGTTCAAAGGTGGAGATTTGTTGCACAGTCTTTTAAATATGAGGCAAATATTAAAATTATCTAATTTTCGTAGCCTTATTGGACTATTTTGTAAACTTGGTGTAAGCTGCTAGCAAGAACTTTAACTAAAAATCGGCACGGGTTGCCGTTATCCTAGAACAATAAAACTTCGCACATATATTATTAAGGTTACAGCGCAGTTTAGTTTTTTCCATACATTTTTGGGACAGTCTAATGTACATATTTGCGAATAGCACTCTTTTTGGTTTCATTTTGTTTTTTAGCATTTGACAACAACAACAAAACGCAACAAAATGGCCTAACCAAATCAGTCACGTCCTAGGTACGCATACATACGCACATTCGACTACGCACACACACACACACACGCGAACACTTGCACAAAAAGTTTTCAAAAAACAAAAAAACTAAAAAATATTAAAAAACAAACTAAAAATAACAAGTTCAAAAGCAAAAGCAATCGTTTTTCAGGGGTGGAGCATGCGTGCAACAACAACTACAACAAACTGCAGCACAACAAATGAAAATATTTTACAAAAAAACAACAAATCATGCTTTGCCTATAACTACGTGTTCATTTATGTAGGCGTTTGTACATATGTATATACATACATACGTATTCACATACATATGTATATATATAGTGCGATATATGAATGTTAATAACAAAACTAAAGTGAAATGTTACAATCAAAAAACATTTCTCTAAAAAAATTTCAGAAAATAATCACATCACATTTTAAAGTTTTAATTTGTTATAAATTGAATAAAATATTTCAGTTCAATTAGTTTTAATTAAGCATAACAGTAAACATATTTTTTTTAAGATTATATATAATTACTTAGATTAAACAGAAGCTAATTTATACCTAACAAGAAAAATTGTATTTGAGAGCTAGAATATTTCACAGAGGAATTCTTGAATAAAGTTTTTAAATCAAATCAAAAACAAATAAGGAAAGTACCTACGAATGTCGAGTAGAAATTCATAAAGCAACCAGAGCATCGAGCCCAGTCAAAAAACTAGTAGGATGGGGAATATGTCATAGCCTCGGGAAAAAGTATTCTGTCTCTCACACTGCGTTCGACATAATATCGGATATGTAAAAAAGTAAATATAATTGGATTAGTTCGCAACTCAAAATGGTAGAACTACCTTCAAATATTTTAGTAGAAATACGACCGAAAATCTTTCGTTTGATACCCATCTTTCTATATCTTATTTTGTAAGAAAACAAGTAAGGAAGTCTAAGTTCGGGTAAACCGAATATTGAATACCCAGCGATAGTTTTCATATGATTTTCGAAATATTCCATCTCTGCAGTGGGCGTGGTTGGGAAGCGATTTCATCCAATTACATCAGGTATACTCCCTATTATGCTACACGGCTAAAAAATGAACCTAAATTTTAAAACCAAGTTTAATCAATTTTTCAAACTTTTTTGTACAATATTTCAAACCGTCCAAATACCTACAAAGATTTTAAATTTCTTTAGTTTTCGATTTAAAATCTAAACGAAAAAGCAGTCCAAATTTTTTATTTTTGTTTTGTTTGAATGTAATTGAATTTTGCCCACAAAAACTTAATGTGCAGCACAGCTCAGCGGTAGAGCAGTCGGCTGTGACTCCTGGGCGTTTTCGTTCGAATCCTGCCAGCTGCCACATTTTTTTTTAGTTTTATTTTATTCTTAAAACTTTTCGGTTTAAAATTAAAACTTTTTGGTTTGAAAATTAAAACTTTTCGGTATAAAATTTAAACTTTTGAGTTTGAAAATTCAAATTTATTTTTGAAAGCTTATTCAAGATTGAAATTTGCCAACAACATTTATGTGTGCGATGTAGCTCAGTGGTAGAGCAGACGATCATGATGCGGGGAGTCTTGGTTCGAATTCCCGCCAAGGGACAAACAATTTATTTTATCTTTAAAAAATTGTTAAAACATTTCTGGTTTATAATTGAAGACATGCATGGATGAAGGGGGTATGTCGCATTTTGAGTGAAACGAGAATATCGGCTTTAAAGTTTTGCTTAAACATTTGAGTTTTTTTCGAGTCTTTATGGGAAACTGACAAAAAAATTATGTAAAGCCATAAAAGACGTTGCATAATATGCAATAAAAAGCATATGTTTATATTTAGTGTTTTATATGAAAAAATCGGAACATACCCCCTTCTTCCACAATTCATATTGCAAAGTTGTGTACATACCCCCTTCATCCATGAATTATCTTCTACAATTTTCACGATAGGCAGATCCTGATAAGACAGAAATATAGATCTGCATAAACACTATTCACCAATGCCAAAAACAGAAATTGAGTGAGAATGCGACATAGCCCCTTCATCCATGCATGTCTTCAATTAAAACCCGACTCATTTAGCCAATTTTCATGAAAACTGGTCTAGATTGAATTTGAATCAAAATTTGGTTTGGTCATATATGTATGTAGTCCAAAAAAGTTTAAAATTTAGGTTCAAATTTTTAACCGTGTAGTATTCTTTATACCAATTGCATCGTTCTACCGTAATCAGTTTAAAAGTAATGACCCGTGAAATTTTCAAATATGCCTCCCTGAAAAGTGGGCGGTGCCACGCCTACTTTTAAAAATTGATCCGAAAATCATAATAGAATGACTAGTCGATTCATCCTACCAAACTATATCATTTTAGCCATTTCCGTTACCGAATTATATCAATTTAGGTGATTTTCGAAGATTTCGATATCGAAAGTGGGCGTGGTTCGAGAGTGATTTTATCCAATTTCATCAGGTATACGCACATCGATAGTATGCTTTGTGCCAAATTTCATCGTTCAGTTTAAAAGTTACGACCAGTCGAATTTTCAAAAACGCATCTCTTAAAGTGAGCGGTGTCATTTTAGCCACCGAGACATGTCAAATTAGGTGGTTTCCGAAATTTTCGATATCGAAAAGTGGATGTAGTTATCATCCGATTTCGCACATTTTCAATTCGAGATTTCATGCAAATATCTCAATTTTTACCAAGTTATCGTGTACAAGGACAGACGGACGGACATGCCTTAATGAACTCCTCTTTTCAACCTAAGAACTTTCATATACGGAACTCTATATCTATGGATATAAAAAATAGATTTGTGGCGACCACATTAAACCAATCTGAGCGTCAACACTCCTGAGTGATTTAGAAACTCTTAGTATCTAGTACACAATCTACATGACAAATTTAATCAAAATAGAAGTATAATCTTAAGCAGAACCGTGCGCAGGGGGGGGAGGATTTGGTAGTTCAAACCTTGAACACAAGTGGCATAAGTCTACCTTTTCTCGAACTGAGATATTAAATATTTTGTGTTGTCAATTAATACGGGGTACCCTTGAATTCACAAGTTAGTTCTGCTATTTATTTGGTTGCTATAGGTTCTAGGACTTACCCCTTTAAGTGTTACATAGAACACATTTCCCCTACATAGTGGCGTACCTAACACAAAAAGAAAAACGAAAACTGGACTTATGCCACTTGGGATCCAAATGGCTCAATTACAAAATCACTCATAAAAATATTATGTGAACACTTAAGAGCACGTAATCGTGCCAGGTGGGCTCTCAACCCCAAGCAGGTAACGTTCTCATAAGTAAAGGCAGCAGCTGTCAAGCAAAACAGAGTTGTGTTAACAGATTGACACATTGCTGGCTTTAGCTCATTGAAGTATGAAGGATAAATATCCATACGATAGATTGGGGGCAGCGTGCATGTGTTATCGAACTTCCAGATATCACATTTAGTTCAGATTTTATAAGTTATTCTTTATTGTCGTTTGGTCACTTAATTATTTACTGGAAATTATAAGCAACATTTGCTGCTGTTTTTGTAAGTGTGTGGTGGTGTCAATTACTCTCTCCTAATTTTGGCATATACTTTCCCACGATGTGTGCATCAGCTGGGTAATTGATCATATGCCATACAAAAAAATTGGCTTTATAGCTACAAGAACTTAAAATATTTTTTTGAGGTGTGGGGATACAGGGCTCAAGTCTTCTTCGAACATCAATTTAAAGAAATTGGACCATGAAGTATAGCCCCATCTTTGGGAACTTTTCAGAGATTTATGATATTAAGCACGGGAGCTTTTAGCTTTAAGTATCTACTTAATTATGACTATGAATATGCCACATTGAAAACATTAACCACTGATACTTTTCCTTTCACGCAGAGCATATTACGCATGAAAGCATTACCAACTCCTCGACGCTGTGCTCCTCTTATTAAACATTCAAATGCTTTTCCTGTTGGCTAGTAGATTGAGCTCTTCGCAATCAGGACCTCCGGCATAAATTGATTTGGTTTTAAGGCCAGATTAGTTAATCTTCATAGCGATATTAGCGGTCTGTCCTGTCCAAAAACACACCCTCCTGCATTTAAAGAAAGGTTATGTTTCCCTCTTCATCTCACTATCACTATCACTATCACTCATTATCACTATCATTAACATTATCCACAGATATTCAGAAGGGAAATGACATTTGTATAGGAGGTTTGATGCCCCTTCTGCCTTTCCTCTCGTTTTCTTTTGAGATTGATCTCACTTAACTCTTCACCTATTCAATATTCTACCAAGAATTTCTGTAAGTATTCTTCAATTTCTCCACCTTTTTTTGAGGCTTTAGAGATTAATCTTATTTAACTCTTTACCTATCTATATCTATTTCTACACTGTATATACTAGCAGATCCGGCTGACGTCCTGCCCAAACGCTAACTTGTTTTCATTTATAAAATGTCACTCGCCCTTTTTATTTCAGCTCCACAACCTTCTTCCCGTCCACTCCACCTTTATCCGTTTCATTTGCTTTACTCTTTTCATATTGTTTTTTCTAATTGTCATCCATATCCCTATCCCTTTCTCAATCCAAGTCGTGGCGGTTGGATGCCCGGCAAAGTTTACCCGAAACCACATTTTGACCGATAACTCTGTTATCGATAAATATATCGAAATTTCTTGGTGCCTTTTGCAGACTCTATACTCCTAAGAATTTGTGTGAAAAATTTCGTAAAGATCGTGGCATTGGTTCAGACGTCAAAGAACCGCTAACATCCGCAGTCACTCACAAACTTACTTTTTTATATATTAGTAAGATAATATAAAATTCGATTTCGAAATTTTGTAAAAGCTAAACAACGATCCACTGGCCCGATTTTTTTCATTCAAAATATCATAATACGGCAATAGGACACCGAAAACAGTGGAAGTAAGCATAAAATGGACACTGAGAAAGGTTTCCTTCAAGCTGGGTAGTGGCTTAAGGTGTTAGACCTTCTAGCATACAAGTCAGTGTTCTGAGTTCGACTCTCACAATGCCGGGACGAAAAGTCCATGAAGAGATGTAATTCCAGTATCATCGAAACATATTTATGTCGGCTTGTCTGGTTCCTGCAGCGCGTGGGTCAATTTCTCTCAAAAAACACATTTTCAAACAATTTTTTAAATTAAAACAATGCCAGACATGAATGACAGCATCCATGAATTTTTCATAGTGCCCTTGAGAAAGTTATGGTAAATCCTGATATTACATCATGATTTACCATCCCGTTCTTGGGTTGGGTTTGGAACTGGGGAGAGGGTTAGGGTAAGAGATGGAGATAGAGGGATACATGCAGGCAAATAGATTTTTGGCAGGAGAACGGCTGCCGGGTCAGCTAGGATTCTATGCATATGTATATCAACAATGCGGCAACGCTTCAAATTCGAAACAAGCAGGTTTAGGTATCAATTTCACTGAATCCATTAGACACCTGCCGAAATTGCAAATTATGTACATCAAGAGCGGGATGACGCAATGTTTGAGTAGAATACACTTGCTGTAAAGTGTTTCCCATTCATATTTAATACATACAACTATTATACCTACATATAAGTAGATTCAAATTACACTCACCTGCGGACACATTTTGCATTGGTACTTTCGTCCCGTACCACCGCCTAATGTCATCTTGCTTGCATTGATCGGTTGTGGCACAACAAGTAACGCCGCCGCCGCTGAAGCGCTATGATGATGTGACATATGATTACCAGCTGCCGCCGCATGATGCGCTACGCCACCAAGACTCGCATTGCCGAGTCCAACAAGACCGCTACTGCCACCAACACCAACTCCACCACCTAAACTACCATTGCCACCTGCACCGATTAGACCTAAACTGCTGCCACCGCCACCAGCAACGCCCCCGACATTACCACCTCCACCGCCAGCAGGCGAACTGCTATTCGATGTGGCAACGGCACGCAACGCAGCGCTTGGTCCATAAATACTGCTATGATTTCCTTGTGACGTGACAGCGCTATGATGATCCACCAAACGACTGTCTTCGAGGAAATGACCTGAAAGGGGACACAGAAAACAAAAAATGAAACAAAATGTTGTACGTGAATAAAATAATAATTGATGTACATAGGAGCGGTTAACGGTTATTTGGTGTGACATGTGAGCTAGGTATTAAGTCATTAAGTGTTTGTAGACGAAGCGGAAGCAAAAGCGGATTTCATTTGTTTTCAAAATCATATTTCATTCGATAGGAGGAGTATGTCCGTATATATTTAGTATGCATCCCGAATGGATAGCGATTAGAAGAGTGGCTTTAATAAGATATACGTGGACATTATTTTTTGTAAGAATCCTAAGGGAGTCCAAGTTATCCTTCGCCTCTTTTTTCCAAAGCTGTGAGGGGTCTCATCGGGGCAGGGGTCAAGACATCTTTTCTACTGGTCTAGAGAGAGAGAGCTTCACATTGGGTTGACAGGCATTACCGGATGTAGATGATGGTAGGATTATTGGCTAACGCTGGCTATCTGTCGACTACTGTTGGTTAGGTGGGTTGTGAATCAGCTAAGTAAGTGCTAAGCCGGTGGCACTTTATTCCTGGTCCAAAAACCTCAAGACAGCTGATGACTCTTCCTATTAAGCAGGTTTCATAGGGACATCACCCAAGCAGGCAGGGCCGATTTCCCTACTAAGGATACGGACATTCGTACGTAGTTCGCATAAGGTGTGCCATAGTCGTCTTCAACAAAAGATGATCATATGTGGACCTTACGTTACCTACTTACTTAAAATAGCCTTTAACCGTCTAGGCGATTTTGGCTGTCCAACATGTTTTTACAGTCGGTTCTTTGCTGAGCCAACTGGCGCCAATTAGATTTTAGATCTACCTCCACTTGGTCCTGCCATCGTAATGGTGGTCTTCCTCTTCCTCTACTTCCACCGGCGGGTGCCGATAAGAATACCTTCTGGGCCGAAGCGTTTTCGTTCATTCGCACCACGTGTCCTAGCCAGCGAAGCCGCCGGGTTTTAATTCGCTGAACTATGTCGACGTCTGCGTAAAGCTCATACAGCTCATTATTATATCTTCTTCGGTACTCGCCGTCGCAAACTTTTACTCCCAAAGCCGCCTCATCAGATACTGTCAGTGTCCATGCATCTGCACCATATAGCAGGACGGGTAGGATAAGTGACTCTATTCGCTACTAAAAACGAAAATTAAAACTACCCTACACCTCAATGAAACTGGACCAAAAAAGTCAATGTGCAGCTCGACGTTGGCTAAACAGGCAACAAGCCTCACCCGGTCTCATAATGACTCTTAAATCTTTGGTGTTTGCATGGCTTAACCTCTGCTTTCAGTGTAGAAATATTTAATTTTACCAAAAAAAAAAATCATAAACAAACTCACAAAAAAAAAAAATTTAAAATTAAAAATCGTCTACGAGAAATTTTATGTTAAAAGTATTCAACAAAAAGAATTGCAAAAAATAACTTTAGGCAAATCGCGCTTTGATTCCTTCATCTCTTCGTACAAGTAATTATGTGCAGTTTGTTGTTGGCTTTAGCCAGGCAGCACAAGCAAAAACAACAATATCAAATTACAATAAAATTGGTTGGCATCTGCATGTTCCCATTGCGATGTTGATCACCAAAATCTTGATCGGTGTCTGCGATGGTTATCGCGCGCGCCGCCGCCAAGCGCCACCGATTCCACCTACAATGTTATTGTTGTCATAGCGGTATACAATATTTTAAAGAGTACATTAGGATGGCACAATGTGAACACGAACAGTGGTGGCTTGACATTTTCAGATTTCTGATCTAAAGTGAGTAGACCCTTCATGACTTCCTACTACTAATATCCGAATATGGGAACCCTAAAATAAGCACCACCCTAATGCTTGCAGCATGGAAAACAATATTATCCTAGTTACCCACACAATAACTTTGCTTGGCGTTGACATTATCGGTTATCGATCGCTGCAGAGTAAAACGATATTGCCATTTTGTGTTTGTTGTTGTTTTCACTATTGACTGCTGTCATTGTAGACTTGTCATTTGCTGTTGTTACTCTACTGTAGCTGCTACTGTTTTAAGCAAAAGCTCCAAAATAAGAGTCGACACGTTTTTGTTGAGGGTAATTAGCCTATGGGGGAAACGCGAAATTGAATACAACGAGAAGAGCTTGCGAGTCCTAACGTGTGTTAAACAGGGTGGTGAAACTCCTTTTTCTAACAAAACGAGAGACGTTAAAGTGTGTGAGTGCAAAGAGCCTGAGCTGCGAATGAAGGAAGGACTTAAGCTTTAGGCGAAATCCTGCGACAATGAATATGGTGACCTGGAGACCGATGTTCCAACTAGAGGTCTCCGAAAAGATTCTGACGAGCTACGGGCAGCAAAATCCAGACTTAAAGCCATAAATCTGCTACCGCTAATAGGGCTGATACATTAAGGTTAATCCAGAATTAACTGCGCACGGAATATTTTTTTTTCAACATGAACCATGTTAAACTAACAAGAAAGACCCTGTTAAATTTGCATGAGATTGAAATAAATTCATGTTAATTTTACAGGAAGTCATGATAATTTAACACGAAGTGAAGATATTTAACGTGAGCGATAGTGCTAAAAAAGTTTTGCTTTTACATGAAAATTATTCTTTGTGTGCGTTTGGGGAATTAACATGAAGGTAGTCTTCAGAGCTAATTTCCAAAAATAAAGAGAATCCATCCACTTCTATGAAGAGAATCTAAGAATCACCTATCTACTAAAATAGAACATGAATCTAAAAAAAGAGCCTTGGTTTCCAAAATTTTTGCTAAGTAAAGGACTTCTTCTTTATTGAGAGAGATGTGAGTCGCCTTGTGTGCATGATAATGTCATACTAGTTCGGTTTGAAAAGGAAGCTAGTTATTTTCCTAGCTTAGCATGGAAACAAATTAATCGTCCCTGTTAGTCCATTGTAAATCCATTTTCCTAAAAGTGTGCTCATTGATTTTCCTTTGAATAATGGTGGTCCCTTGAAATCGTGCGCCTCGTGTATGGTTATTGTGGAACCTTCCCATCAGCTACTTCGTTCACTTCTCTCGGCTGTGTCCTGGGATACAGATATATTGAGCTGATCAAGAGCCTTTCGCGAAGTTCGACACTTTCCCAGCAGCTCTGCATAAGCCAAGGAGTGGGTATGACTGCCTGCCTTGCAAATCCAGGCTTTGTTCCTTACCCTAATAGGCTGTGAATCATGGATCCTGTCGATAAAGGATTCAATATCTCTTCATGTACTCGACATCAACTTTCTCTAAATTGTTTGATGCCAAAGAAGGAAATTTTATTATAAGCTGTAAGAGTCTTTTAACGGCATAGGTATAGTGCAGAAATTTAAGCTTGGTTGTATAGTTCCTCCAACTAACTAATTGCGGCGATATACCAAGAGGTTATCATAACCTCTAACAAGATTTTTGAGCTTGTGATGTGCTGCTTTTGAATTTTTTTCCCCACAGTTTTTGCGACTTCGAACTGCACTTGCAAAGCAAATGAGTTTTTTCTCCCCCCGGTTCTTTTGCGAAACAGTTTTTGATGTTGCGATACCGGACTACTTGGTGTAGTAGGTCGAACACACTACCGCTACACTACGGCGGCCGCCATATATGTAGTATAGTTCCCCCCTCGCCATGATATAATGAGAACGTTTTAATTGGTTCAAAGTTATCCAGGAGCTCTGAGTTTGGGGGCGCCAGTTGCATGTTGCTTGTTGTTTGCATTTCAGGAATTTATGTAAACATCTTGTAAAAGCAGCTTGTTGCAGCTCATGTTTTTCAGCTACTTTCAACAACAATAACAACATTACCAAACATATGTTCCTCTTAATCTTTCTTGTCTCATGCTCAACTGCATCTACTTGAGCTATGTATGTATGTATTTATAAGTTCGTTATACTTTTTTCAAAGGTCAGCTTAGTTGTGGCCAAAGTTGTTGCAACATTTTGATGCTGCAACATTATGCGCTGCTGTTTGCTGTCACTCGATTACAATATCGAGTAGACATTGTTGTTATTGCTCTTGTTAATTGCTTACATTATTTGAGTGGCTAATGCACGTACTTATTCGTAGCCGTACCCAATGCCTGACTTTACGTTTATTTGTTATTGTTTTTTTTTCTTAAGTTTGCTTTGCTTGTTTTGCTCTTTGGTTGCGGCGTGGGAGTGTGCGTTGCATCGGCGCATTGATGTTTATCGCATTAATATTGTAATCAGTTTAGTTGGCGAAAACCACGCGCCACCAGCCACGCTTAAAGATTTCCACATCGGGTGGTGGGTGCTTGCAACAGGCACTCGTAGCATGCAACATAATGAGTCAGCTTAGCTTAGCTATAGTCTTATGTATTTGGTGCTTTACTGTTAAATGTTGCTGAGCATAATTTGATTTTAATCAGCATTTTTATCGGTTCAATTAAATCGAAGCCATCAAGATGAACAAGGCACAAAGAAGTACTAGTAGTTAGTGAAGATACTTGAAGCTGCTACATTCCGTATTAGACTTCAAACTTGCACGATAGCAATCATTCCTCGCATCCGCTGAGGCTGAGAGCTCCAGGTGCCGTAATCTGCATACATTGCAATGTTTTGTCTGAATAGCAGTGAGCGTGAGATGCATCTAAGAATGTTCCTAAGAACTATTCCCCTCAGTTGACACCCCTTTAATCTTACTCGAAAAGCATACCTATACCATCTCATGCCAGGCCTCTATGTGTATATTGAAAGACGAAGAAATTACTATAAGCTCAAGTTAAAAAATCGTTTAAGGACATAGAATCTCTCAGATTGGAGATTGGTGAAAATTTTATAATTATCGATCTTCCTTTTACAAACTTACCCCCTTATTCATAAAAATATAAAAGGTTTAATAAGCTCTTATAATTCAATATTTGCATGAAAATGTCATTTTAAAAAGCTTTATAAACCAATTTTATTTTTTATGAATATGGTGGTTAGATTTTATAACAAAAAATGTAATTTAATACTTATTCTTACCTTTTTGCAAATTGCTGTGATGATCATTCATTTTTGCCTGCAACGTAATAAGGGGAGAAGTTAAGGTATCTTATAAGTAGATAATTGCTTAATGGTTATCCTTAAACATAAGCATGAAGCATGTAAGATTAAAAGACGTGGGAAATGGAAAAGGAAACACACAAAGACAAAAGAGGTTAGGGCAGGAGAAATCGAAAGAGGAGGGGGAAACGGGTTGAGGGCAGTGAGGGGAAAAGTGAGGAGGAAATGGGATGAAGAGAAAATGAAGTGGGAAATGGAAAAAACACAAATAAAGGGAAAAGGAAAGGGAAAAAGAAGGGGAAAGGGAAGGGTAAAAGCAAAGGGAAAAGGATAAGAAAGGAACGGAAGTGGAGAAGAAAAAGGGAGGGGAAAAGTAAAGCGAAAAGTCAATTGAAAAGTCAAGAAAAAAGGAAATTGAAAAGTAAAGGGAGAAGGAAAGGGAAAAAGGGAAAATGAAAAGGAAAAAGAAATGGAAAAGGTAAGGGAAAGGGAAATTGAAAAGGAAAGGGAAAAGGAAAGGGAAAAGGGAAGGGAAGGGAAAGGGAAAAGGAAAGGGAAAAGGAAAGGGAAAAGGAAAGGGAAAAGGAAAGGGAAAAGGAAAGGGAAAAGGAAAGGGAAAAGGAAAGGGAAAAGGAAAGGGAAAAGGAAAGGGAAAAGGAAAGGGAAAAGGAAAGGGAAAATGAAAGGAAAACGGAAAGGGATGAGGAAAGGGAAAAGGAAAGGGAACGGAAAAGGAAATTAAAAGGAAGGGGAAAAGTAAAGCGAAAGTCAAGGAAAAAGAAAAGGGAAAAGAAAGGGAAAAGGAAAAGGAACGGGAAAATTAAAGCGAAAAGTAAAGGCGAAAGAAAATGGAAAAGAAAAGGGAAAAGGAACGGAAAACTGAATAGCAGGCTGAAAGTAAATATAAAAAAGCTAAAAAATATAAGTAAAGTAAAGAATTGAAAGGGAAAAGTTAGAAGATAAAATTAAAATGAAACAGGAGAAAAGTAGCTAAGAACAAATATAAAGGAAACGGTAATACAAAAAAAAAAGAAAAGTAAAAAAATAATATCAAACTGTAAATATGATAAATTATAAAGCAAAAAGGAAGGTAAGATAGAGAAATAGGGAAAACCTAAACTACAAAGAGGAAAAGAAAAATGAGAAATAAGTAAAGGAAGGAAAAAATTGAGAACTTAAAAATATAAATAGAATTAGGTGAGAAGAGGAACACTTTTGAGGGGCGGGGGGGGGGGGAGAAAAGAAAAAAATTAAAAGAATGAGAAATTTAAAAAATAAACAGGGGGAAGGAAAACTAAAATGGAAAGTGTGAGAAGATAAAACAGAGGAAGGTGAAAGGAGAAAAAGGAAAAAGGAATAAGCGAAAGGAGGAGTAGAAATTAAAACTTAGAAGGGAAAATGGAAAAGAAGGGCCATTAAAAAATTTAAGTAGGAAAGGCATAAAGGTGAAAGGGGAAAAGGAAAATTAGTAATAATAATCTTTCTCCCTAACTGAAACTAATCCGTCAATAACTGATGATAGAAAAAACATATCATCACTAAATTATAAAGAATTGGGAATGGCTAACGGTTAGAAGTTGAGAGAGCACACGCCTCCAGGTTGATTGAAACTTTAGTGTGCTCGCACTAACTACTTTAAAATCAGCATATTGTGCGAAAGGCTAATGCTCATCGTAGAAAGACGGGGTGGGTATAATCGGAGACGCATGATAATAGATTGTACATACAAACACCATCCCCTCTTTGTCGACTTCAAAGCTGCTTCGGACCTATCCAAGCCATTTAATACCAAACGAGATTTCAGCCAAAGAGACTTCCTATCGTTCGGTTCCTTTAACTTGATGCTGGTTCAATTTAAGATTGCAATCACTGGCGTATGCTAATGATACTGTTAGTTATCATAACGCTACTAGAGAATACGATTGTGGTATGTGAATTTGTGCCATTTCGGGATTATTGCATATTCAAAGTTCGAAAGGGACTGCATTTCGAATGGCGCTATCAGTTTGTTCTCAGATTTACAGAATGCATTTTGTTTAGAAATTAAAAGGCGTCTCCTGAAAAATAAAATTTTGCTACGTACGACAATCGTATTCTGAGGTAGCGATAATTGGTCTGGATAAGGGGGCTTTACATGCAGGTCTTTATCTGGGAATGCAAACATTTTTTTTATCCATAAAGCTAGCTTAATTAAACAAAATTTGACTTAATTGTATCATAACATACATATATCTACTAATATGCAAGTAGAGTTAGTAACTAATTAGTGAATACCTCATATCCTTGTTTGATTGCCGACATGTGACTGCGTGTTGCCGCCGCTGATGGCCAACCATTATAATCAGCAATTTCTTTGCCATGCTGTCCACACTAAAGAAAAAATTAGTAATTGTAATGAGGAAAATGGTTAGTAAGTATGAGCCCTGTAGGGAAAATCTCTAGTTCAGAGCTAGTTCGCTTCTAGTGCGTTCCGAACCAGTACTAGTTCGCGAACTAACTTTTTTACATGAAATCAACTGGCGAATTTAACATGGCGATGTCCTAGGCTGGAACTAGTACAAAATTCGATAGTTTGGATCTAGTTCGTTTATTGGCAGTATTTCTATAGTTCTAAATATAAATTAAGTACAAAAACTTAAATTCAAATACGAATCCAAATGCCTTTTAATGACTCCTCAAACGCTGGTTTCGAACTAGTGAAAATGTATTCACTAACGTACTAGTTCTTATTGGCCACTTTATATCTAGTTCTGAACCAGAAATTTGTGTCACTACCCTGCAGGGAACTTAGGCACTAGTGACACAAATTTCTGGTTCAGAACTAGATATAAAGTGGCCAATAAGAACTAGTACCTTAGTGTATACATTTTCACTAGTTCCCTGCAGGGAACCCAGGCACTACTGAACAAATTTCAGGATCAGAACTAGATATAAAGTGGCCAATAAGAATAACTCCGTTAGTGATTACATTTGCACTAGTTCGAAACCAGCGTTTGAGGAGTCTTTAAAAGGCATTTGGATTCGTATTTGAATTTAAGTTTTTGTATTTAATTTATATTCAGAACTATAGAAATAGTACCAATAAACGAACTAGATCCAAACTGTCGAATTTTGTACTAGTTCCAGCCTAGGACATCGCCATGTTAAATTCGCCAGTTGATTTCATGTAAAAAAGATAGTTCGCGAGCTAGTACTGGTTCGGAACGCACTAGAAGCGAACTAGCTCTGAACTAGAGATTTTCCCTACAGGGTAGTGCCTGAGTTCCCTGCAGGGAGATAAACAAAGAATAAAAAAATTAAGTAGAAACGAACGCGCGTCAAAAAATCCGATTTCAACATCAAACGTACCAACCGTTTTTAATTGGATTAGAAATGAGACGTAAGTTGGATATTTTAGTTATTTTAGGGGCGGATTCCCACAAACTCTGTGTGACTTGATGCATGTAGCACTGCGAGAGGTTTCTTCATGGCCCTCTCGCTGCGGACCTATTATCAACCCGAGAAAAGTGGAACTTGTCCTACCAGAACTTCACGGCATGCGCCTGAGCTTGGGTGATAAATCTGGACAGAAAACTAAATTGGGGGAGAATGTTCTTCAGTGCCAGAAGAAAGCATGCATTGCACTTTACACGTGCAACAGAGCCTTTGGAGTCGTGGTATGTTGGCCTCCGCTGACTGAGGGAACAAACCTGAATCTGTTGGGTCAAGTCCAGTATGATCTGTATAAGCGGTGCGCTAAAGACAACACCCAACGAATCTCTCCAGGCCATTCTTGTAATTTTTCCCACGATCTGGAAGGGTACCGGCCAGCAACAGCATTGGATCTGCGTCTAAGAGAAACCTCCGGTTGGGGCGCATTCCCTAGTGAACTCTCTAGTATTTTGGGATCCTACAGTTTTCTCCCTCTGAGCACAGATCGCTGTGGTACTACAACAGTCGGGGATAGCTGCTTCAAAATAAATATTCCCAGCAGTCGGTGTCCCGCTACTAATGGCGGTCCATATACACCGACGGCTGGAAGTAGAAGAAAGGAAGAGGTACTTCGGCATAAAAAGTGCTTAGGTATGCAGTTTGCCACATGCAACTACATTATCTGCAACTGCTTTTTGGGAGTTCTCTTCCTGGATAGCCTACGCGGAGCTGGACATAAAAAAAAAAAAAAAATAATAATAGCGGCGATATACCAAAAGGTTATCATAACCTCTAACGAGATTTTTACCCGAGCTTCTCTTTCCAACTTGTGGTGTGTTGCTTTTGACTTTTCCTACAAGTTGGCGGGACCTACAGTTTTTTGCCGACTCCGAACGGCACTTGCAAAGCAAATGAATTTTTTGCTAAATGGTACGAGGTGGAGTAACGGTGTCGGTTTAGGAGTGTCAGTCCCGGAATTCTTCTACACACAGAATAATTTTTTTCAACATGAATCATGTTCAACTAACAAGAAAGATCTGGTTAAATTAACATGAGATAATGAGGTAGATAATGTATGTAATGTTTTAACAGGTAGACATGGTGTTTTAGAAGAAATTCATGTAAACTAAACACGAAGTCAAGTTAATTGAACAGAGAATCGTGTTGATTTAACACGAAGTCATGTAAGTTTAACACGAAGTGAAGTTATTCAACATGAGCTTCATGTTAAAATAAAATGAGCGATAGTGTTTAAAAAATAAGTTGAAAAAGTTTTAAAAAAGTGTTGTTGGAGAATCCCGACAACTCACGGATTTTCCATATGACCGAGCTCCAGGACTGACTGGCCAACCAAAAGGTCACCAAAAGGTATTAGCTGCTTTACTACTTGTTTGACTGTCGATAGAATCGTTAATAGTTTTCCTCCTTTACTAAATAGTCGAGCATTAATCCAGCGTTCGACGAGTTCCATTCAGCAATTTGATACTTTTTTTATTGTAATGAAAATCCAAAGTGAAAACAAAATCTCACTAACATACATACATTTAACTTTCTAAACCACCCAAACCATAAAACCAAGAAGTCAATGCACTGACAGGAAACAAAAAAAAATAAAAATATACATAAATATTCGAACCAGGCTTTTAGCGACCTTTGAATAGTGCGCCAACACTTAGCCATCGACCACCAGTTGCAATGAAATAATAAAGACACAACCATTTTCTAGGCCATTTACAGCATTTATCGGGGGGAAAAGCATTTTAAAAAAAAGTAGAATCATAAAAATCAGGACAAATAACGCCAACAATAACCAACAAATAAATCAATAAAAAATAGCAAAAAATGCAAATTCTAAAAAATGTTAGCCTAGCCGCAAGTGTTGCCAACTGAAATCACACACAAACAAAACAAACTCATCGAAACCCCGACATAAAAATGCGCGCAATGGCATACAAATCAATTTAGAGCGATTTAGAAAAAATACCGTTAGTCACTTCCGTATAGCAACAGCACTTCCGACACACATACTCTCACACCAAAACTAGCACTCAGACGTGCATGTCGCCTATTTTCTATTTATTTGACATTTGCGCTTAGATTGGCCGTCAAAATGCATTGCCAACTAAGCGCCGCAATTGAATTTTTTCTACGATTTTCCGCTTTTTATAACAAATTTTTTTACTGCGCAATTGTTGTTTGGCACACAAAAATATTTCTTTTTTTTTGGTTGCTATATTTTATTAGATTTTTTTCCGCATTTAGAATTTGCGCCATTTATGCGCGCCGGCACTTCAGTTTCTAGGTTATCGACATTTGTTTGCATACTTTTAGGCGTTTCGAGTGTATGGATTTCACTTTTATGACTATTTTTTGTTGAATTTTTATAAATTTTTTTTCTTTGAACGTTTTTGCTTACTACTTGTTTTTAGTAATAGACATTTAATAGCCGCCAAGTCTCTCTATATAAATGGAAAAAATACGAGATAAAAATGGTGTAAAATAAAACAGCAAAAGCCTAAATTGCCGACGGCACGAGGTGTTCAATGTCTGTGGCCACGTTTGCGGATAACAACAACAACATGACAAAGTCGCTGAAAAAATGACATGCTACCTGATTTTTGTTGTTGTTGTTGCACAAATATTTGCATAGAATAGGCGTTTAGTGTGAATGTTTTTTGTGGTATTAGAAAAAATTAGTCGATCTGGATTTCTCTATTTGTCTGCCATTTTTATGACGAGCACGAAAGTGCAAGTCTGGCACGTGCCGGTAGTATTTAGTGAAAAAATGTATGTAGATAGGAATCAATGAACTCCTTTATGGTCATTGCCATATTTTTGTTTAAAGGCAAGAGAAAAATCAGCTGATGGAAAAATGCGCCTAAAAGTATGTACTTTAAATCACTTATTACCAGAGAGCTACTACATACTATCAGGTCACCCCCATCGAAAAGGGGCTCTTTGGACTGTCTAGGAAATTGCTCTCAGCGAGCAAATATCAGCAGATTGGGGAGAGATATTAAATAATCAAAAATGCGCCTAAAAGTATACACTATCAACCACTGATGACCGAAAAGAGCTACTTTGCGCCTAATTTTATGTATTACTAGGTCACTTCTACCGAAAAGGGTTTCTTTGGATGGGGTAGGCAATTGCTGTCTACTAGCTAAATCAGAAATTTAAGAAGAGAAATCGGCTATTAAAAATGCGCCTAAAAGTATGCACTATTAATCATGTCTGGCCACTTTTACCGAAAAGACTTTCTTTGGGCTGGGAAGGTGAATGCTCTCAATGCGGAAGGATCTGACTTTTTTAAAGAAAAGTCATTCAACAGATTCGTGGTCCTTTCCTTCGAGTATGACTGACTATATTTTTTATTTCGGGGCCAAATTCTACCACACTCTTGCGATACGAACACCTTTTGGGCCTGAGTCTTAGCACAATGGACCAACAGCCATCCCACCTCCTTTCATACCAGTCTATGATTGCCAGCTAGGGTTTGATGATGATACATTTTAAGAGCGTGATCTTTATTCTTTGAGAAAAAACTTAGCTAACTAACTTCTCAATTAACTACTCAGTCCAAAGTTCAGAGAGCTAGAGATAATGCCACATGCCTTTGATCGATCTTTCTATTAGGGAACCTGCGTTTCAGATTACACGTAGACCTGCGTAGGGACTACATCAGTCCGAGAACAGCTTTTCATTTGAACTCGAGGATTCCTTTTAAGTCCACGATGGACGGGAATGATTAGGTTCGCGGATACAAATCGGACTGTGGGGTGGGATCAGGGATCTTCCAGCACAACCGGACAAGCACTATTTACGAACATCGCACAGCTAGGCGGCTCTGTTGGCTGTCCGGTCTATATCTGTAGCATCTAGCCTAGTTGGTTAGTAAAGGGACCACAATAATATGGGCGCCGGAGTCATCGTAACATACTGGATAACGGGATGGACAAAGAGCTGGCTCGGTGTCTCAGAAGCGAATGAGGTCCTGCCAGTTATCGGGGATTGCGTCTCTCAACACTGGATTGGCGGGGCTAACAGTAGGCGAAAGCGTTTGAAGGCCAGTAGGTAGTGTGAATCACGATCTTCAACCATTCTTACTAAGGTGTCTAGAAGGTAATACCTCAAAAGATAAACCTCGTAGACACTGATTTTACGCAAAACCCCTTCTTCATGAGCCTCTCGGAATTGAATATTGTTAACACTTCTATCATTTACTGGAGCTCATCCGCTGCTGGGCGATTGGCCATTGCCTATCAAAGCAAGCTACTGATCCCTTTTTAGAAAAGCCAATTGGAAACACCGAGGACGTCATGGCAGCCAACGCTTTTTTTTAATCTCAGCCGAGCCTCCTTCCCTTCCTCCGCTTCCAAATTCAAGTACCTATTGTCATAACGTGAGCCTTTGGGCTTCAATCGCTGCACTATGGTCATATCCGCGGAGAGCTAGCATGGATCTACGGCGGCGGAAAGCCCAACATGGCTCTTGAGCATTTGTCGTGCATTTGGGTTGGATACCCATAGGAAATCAAAAACTTTAAACAAAATTTCCTATGGCTACCGTACTTCGAGCACTTCGAGGACTTATTGTTATTGATTGGATACTAGTGTGAATATATGGATTTTAGGTCCGAATACTTGGTCAGTGAACAAATAAAGTTAAACTACACATATGTTGTGGTCGAAAACATTTTAAAATAAAGCAGTTATTTTGAAGGAATACTTCAATCTAAAATTACTTGATGTAAACCTTTAAAAGACCTATGAACTTTCGAGAATATTTCCGCTTCCCAACAAAAATAATAATCGAAACACAACCAACAATCGTACAAATGAATGCAGCAGCAGAAACGCATCGCACGCCACACACGAACAACACAACAACACTCGACCCCACTTCAGGATAGGCGAAAAAGAGCCGACGTGGCGGTATAAACGCGTTTTCTAACCCACTTCAAAAAATTGAGCATAAACTATTTTTCTCACCACCTACAAAAGGCTGTACCAAAAACAAAAACAGCCAGCAACCTAAGGGCTAGAGATGGTGGGAGTTCCGTATAGGAGCAGAAAAAATACTACATCGAATGAAAGCTTTGAAAATGTCCGGCAAGTACGGGAAAAAATAGCAAATATAAGAACGGCGAAAGAAAAAAAGTTATTCAAGAGCGGCGGCTTTGTAGTTGGTGTTGCAACTTGAGCAAAAAATGTAGTGTTGGTAACCGAAAGGCGTAAGCCAAAATAGTTTCTATGTATGGATGGTAGCGGGTGGTTCATATCTGCAATCAAAGAGATTCTGCTATCCCCTATAAGTCCACACTGGCTTAAGAACTTTTCTCAAGTCACTGTCTCTGGTACGGAGTTTGGTACGCATGAAGTATAAAAATAATACTAAAACTTAAAAATAATGAAAGAAAGCGAAATAAAATTAAATAAAACAACAACAAAAAAAAAACAACAAAAAATAAATTAAAAAACAAAAAAGGTGAATTGAAAAAAGTAGAAAAAAAAATAACAACAGAAAATATAAATTAGATAAAACAAAATTAAAAGAAATACAAAAAAAAAACGGAAACAACAAAAAATAATAAACAAAAAAATAAAAAAATTAGATAAAACGAAATAAAATAAAATAAGTTTATAAAATAAAATAAGACAAAATAAAATAACATTAAATAAAATAAAACAAAATGAAATAAAATGAAATGAAAAAAAAAAAATTAAATTAAATATTCTCAAATAAAAACAGGAATAAATTCACGTAAAATAAAATAAATCGAAATGAAGTAAAATAAAATCCAAAAAATAATTCTAAGTGAAAAAACCACATGTACCCAGTACACTTGAAAGAAGTTAACTTCTTAAATTCAGAAATAACGAAATATGTATGAATAAGGTGTATTCGATAATGGGTTAGATTCACAATTTCTTACTTCCGGGAAGTGGACCAGCGCACCGATCAATTCGAAAATATCTTATAGGGGCCAATACGAATGGCATATAGAGGAAGAGGGGCTTGGTAGAGGGAAAAAGGGAAATGAAGAGAAAAAGGGGAGGAGATAGTGTGAAGGCGAAGAAAGATAGGAAGGAGAGTTGTAAAAGGGGTTGTAAATTGCGGTTAGGTGACAACCCTAAGTGGCAACCCTGATTGAAATTATCTTATATGGAATACGGGCGAAAATACCTTTCATTTGATACCCATATTGGCTTATCTAGCTCTATTTAAAAAAAAAATTGGAATAGGTGTCTATATGCCCAATTTTATCCATATCGGTCAAGCAATTCCCGAAATATTCGATAAAAATAAATAAATTGCGGTTAGGTGGAGTAGCAACCTTGCTTGAAATTATCTTATTTGGAATAGGTCGAAAATAACTTTAATTTGATACCCATATCGGCAAATCCATCTTTAAATTTTTTTAAAAAATTTGGGATAGGTGGCAACTCTGTAAACCACACTAAGTGGCAACACCAATTTATATAAACTTAGAATGAATCAAACTGTCTAAATGCCAAATTTTATCCAAATCGGTCCAGCAGTTCCCTAGATATACAAAAAAATAAATAAATTGCGGTTAAGTGGCAACCCTATGTGGCAACACCCATGAATTCTGCCTCTCGGCCTAACTATTACAATTTGTGCAATGTTAGCTAGATCCTTAAATTTCACCTCCTATTTGATTTGCACAGCTAAACATCGTGGTGAAAATCGCCTACGCCTGAAAGTCTGCAACGGCTACAATTTCTATTTCCGTTGCATCCTCAGCCATTTTCTCAAATTTTACGCTCAATCAAAACTTCATATCGCCGCCTAAGAAGTTAACTTCAAAAAATTAGACAGTCTCCGGAAGAGGTCGGTGCTATCCGAAGCGATATTTTGAGACAAATCTGCAGTATAATCGGTAAAGCTTAATACCGTACCAGTTACTTACTACACCAAACGCATCACCCTTTCCCCGCATGCACGCTTTATGTGGCTGCACTGCCTATGCATTTTTTGTAAACTTTTTAATTTTCAAATTTTTTTTCTTTCAAATTCGCAAAAGGGTTGTGAGAAAAAATAGTTGAAAAAGAAGTAAAAAAAAGCTGACAAACGCAGCTACGTACATAGCAGCAGCCCATTGGCTAGTGTTGGAAAAAAAATATTTTGCACTTTTTTGTTGCTTTCGCTCAACTCATCTCCAAGCAACAATTCCGACAAAACAACAAGTCTGCACAAAAAAATTGGAAAAGAAAGCAGAAAAAACGTAAAATGAGGAGCATACGCCGTAACAAATCGGCTGAGTTTTTTTACACCCCAAGCCCACTAAGCATCCTCCTTTAGACGCCTTAGTTACTGCACTTCCTACTTCGTCGCGCTTTTGACCAACACTTCATGCAATTTTTACGATTTTCTAGACCAGTTTTTTACATTTCTTTTTTTAGCTCTTCCTCTTTCCATGGCTTAGTCTGTATATTGCTTTAGCATCTATGACCACTAGACAACGCCTCTCACCCACAGGCCATACTGCCGATTTATGTCCTTTTACT
>CAXKVI010000001.1:153977693-153995193 GCA_964058755.1 Campiglossa producta
ATAAAATAAAATAAAATAAAATAAAATAAAATAAAATAAAATAAAATAAAATAAAATAAAATAAAATAAAATAAAATAAAATAAAATAAAATAAAATAAAATAAAATAAAATAAAATAAAATAAAATAAAATAAAATAAAATAAAATAAAATAAAATAAAATAAAATAAAATAAAATAAAATAAAATAAAATAAAATAAAATAAAATAAAATAAAATAAAATAAAATAAAATAAAATAAAATAAAATAAAATAAAATAAAATAAAATAAAATAAAATAAAATAAAATAAAATAAAATAAAATAAAATAAAATAAAATAAAATAAAATAAAATAAAATAAAATAAAATAAAATAAAATAAAATAAAATAAAATAAAATAAAATAAAATAAAATAAAATAAAATAAATTAAAATAAAATAAAATAAAATAAAATAAAATAAAATAAAATAAAATAAAATAAAATAAAATAAAATAAAATAAAATAAAATAAAACAAAATAAAATAAAATTATAGAAAAAAAAAAAAAACAAAATAAAATAAAATTAAATAAGATAAAACAAAATAAAATAAAATAAAATAAAATAAATATAATTTAGTTGTTGTTATTACGCAAAACGGTTTGACCAGGTCCTTCAACAAGATCGAAATAGCAATTATCGTAGTTGGTATTGTTTGTAACATTTTTAAATTGTTTTCGCCAAAAACTCCAAAAGAATAATTTGATAAAAACTATTCGACTGGTAAAAGTCCACAAACATTTTCTTAGTTCATAATATAATGAACAATAATAACAACAGCTAAATTTAATTAAATCAAATCAATCTAAAAGAAAGTCATAATAAAGTAAAATGAAATAAATTAAAATAAGAGAGCGTAAAACTCTCAGATCAGTAATTTCCTTTTCTTCAAAGAACTTTCTAATCCAAGCATTGGGTATAAAATGTCACTGCAATTGGTTACAGTGGTCAGCACTTTGTTGCTGCTATACACGATATCACTCTATACATTTCTACTGTGCCTTTAACGTGCACGCCTTGTCGTTCAACCCACCCATCCCACAGCAGTCATACACTTTCAGACTAGAGCGCCAGGCTGCTTTAAAACTCCACTACACCGCCTTTCATTTCATTTCATTGCCGCGTTTTTTGCTTCAAATAACCAAAAAAAAAGTAATAAGGAATTTTACATAGATCTGCTCATTCATTGCTTTTGATATGCGCCCCACCCCCACTCCGCACTTTACTGTGCTCATCAGTGAATTGTTGGTTTAGCTGTGTTTTGTGTTTTTTGATTATTGCTTTTTTTGTTTTTTCGCGGAGATGTTATGTCCTTTGTCCTTTCACCCTTAATTTGCACCTCTACCCCGAAGCTTTGGTTACCAACCTTTTCTATGCGCGTTTACTATGGACACCACCCATTTTACCCCGACGACGCTCTTTCTAGCACACTTTCACGTTTTACATAATTTTTTTCTGTGCTATTTCTCAACTTTTGTTTTTGGAGGCAACCTTTTTTTGTGGCTGCGAAACAATTTTTTAGCATTTTTTTTAGAAAATTTTTGTGTTTTGTTCATTGCGCATTCGTTTCTTTCGCGCGCGCCTCCCCACCTCCACTTTGCTGTGTGCATTTTTTACGTTCGTCATTGGGATTTTTTTTTCAATTTCTCTTGTTGTTTGTGTTGTTGCTTTTGATTTTCCTATGTGTTTTGCATTTGCGTTGTTGGCCACGCTAACATTTTTTGCCCGTCTGGTTCTATTGATTTTTTCCATGAACGACAAACGGTGTTATTTTTTATTGTTAATGAACGCAGCAAAAAAAAACAACAACAACACACCGAACACCGCTACAATTGTGCATGCAACAAAAAAATTGTTGGTGCAAGGGTAGCGGCACCCCAAGCACACACACACACACACACACACACACCCACACACACACAACAAAGCTCACTAATAGCTAACACGGCACGTTGGTCACCAACTCCAACAACAGCAACAGCTACTACAACAACAACAGAAGCAGCATTAACAAATCCTGCTGCCTTCAAATCCATCGGCTGTTAGCCAACATCGAGCAACACGGAGCAATAACAACTATAAAAGCGTGCAGCAAAGGCCCATAGTTGCGCCGCCACCGTGAACCGTTACACATCTCTTTTTGCTATTGTTGTTGTCGTGACATTTTTTGTCGTGACATTTTATTGAGGTTTGAGGTTAGAATTTGAATTTTTCTGCCCATCACTCCAAAAGCTATACGCGCATTCTTTTTCTCGCTCTCTCTCATACGCACGCGAGTTTTTTTTTATCAAAGCGCTTTTAATCTTTCTCTCTCTGTCACTCTGTGTCGCTTGCAGCACCGCTTTATTTGCATTTGCACAAAAGTTTTGTGAAAAATTCGACGAAAACAAGAATTTAACACATTCAGCACTTTAATGTATTGGAAATTGGCGGTTTTTGTGGCCTGGTTGCCCACAATGGACCAAGTGCATATCTCGCGGCGGGAGTTGAATGTGAGGATAGGTTGCAACGTTTTTTTACAGTTCACTCAAGGCAACTGCATACTTTCAGGCGTGAGAAAAGCCTACATTTTCACTGAATATTTTAGCTTGGAAACTTTGTATATCTCAACTGCAAACTTTGAAAAAAAAAAACTGTAAACTCAGCGTTTTTGGAGATCGTAAATTTTTCGAAAATTTTTGCAGATTTTTGCAAGTGAAATATTAAAGAGATTACGCCTAAAAGCGACAACTAAAGTGGCAAACAAGATTAACTGGCGGAACAAAACTTCAACAGTCTTAAGATCTATAAACTGCGGGTCCTGCTGAGATTTTTTTAGAGTAGCTCATAAACACACTTTAGCTGTTCGCCAGATGGCGCTCCGGCGCTAGAATTTTCTGGTATTGGTAGAAACGCTATGAGAGCAACTTCATTGACCCCGATTAACCTGCGGGTGGTTTATTTTTGTCGTGTAGAAGCATTGCTACTGCGGATATATTCTTGGCCACTAATACGTTGTAGTCTAACATTTATACTTATGATTCCAAACTTATTAGCCGATCTGAGGAGTTTTCTCCACGCCCATCGCTAGGAATACCAAAGCAGTGTATTTTAAGCGCCGGGTTCTGCTATAATGGAAGCTATAGAACATATTGGTGTTGAAACTATAGGACCAGATGTTTTAATTTTTACTTGTTGTTGTCGTTGTTGCTGTTGTTGTTGTTGTTGTAAGAGAAAAACCTCCCCCCCTCGAAGGTTTTGGGGAGTGATGCCGAAATTGACAGCCCTTGGCCGGATACGAATCCGGTAAGCTACGATACTTCCTTGAGGACTGCCCGACCGTCGTGATAGCGATTTGGTATGACCTGTGGAACCTTCTAGGTCATGTCATCCTTCCATGCGTAAGGAAGGAGTAGATAGGTAATGAGAGGTGAGAGGCATCATATCCGTAGATCAAGCATCGGCGCCCCATAGATCTTAAGATCAGTCAAACAAGTTGGATTCATCACACAGACACGTTGCGCTCTTTGTTTACCAAATGATTTAGTAGTCGCTGGGCAAGGGGCGAAACCACATCGCGTGGGGTGTCGCTTGTTTGGTCAGCGAAGTTAAAAATATAGTTCGGACGATCACAGCGCGTGTATAAGCGTTCTCACTTATACATCTGCTTTTACAAATCTGCCGACCCATCCCGTAGATCAACCATCGAGTTAGTACGTTGTTACCTATACGCATATTAGTCGCCTCTTACGACCAGTATGCCTACCTCGGGCATATTCTAAACGCGCAGGGGCTTTTTTTAATCTCTAGTATATCCAGATCTTATCGCTGGATCACTTGGAACCATCTGTCCGGGCAGATCACTGCTCCAGTTTCTTTAATCTGCTATCTCTACAGGGTCCCAGTATCGAATCGAACCATCACATTGTGGCAGCTTAGACCAGAGCACATCTCTGTGAGCCGCTCACAATATCGATACAGATGATAAATGTTGCAGGCATCACTAACACCTGCACTTTGGGAGAAAACTTGCTTGTCGCAGACATGGTATGAAGGGAAGCACAGCACTGTTGCGAACCTTGCATACAACGCCAAGTTGTGAACGAGTTCTTTATTGCCACGAGGTGATATTCGCCGAAGCGAACCGGATTCATATTCGGTATACAACAACTCCTAGATCATGACTTCTTGAAATAAATTCGAAGGAAAATAAGGTTGAGTTGATTTGATTTTGTGTTTTTCCGACAGGGTGGATACTAGATGTATATTGGAACGATTTTCCGTCATCCCTTGTCAAATTTGGTTTTGTAACAAACCGGTTTCGGCGATCTGCCATCTTCAGTGTTTGATTTCGTTCTCCGAAACGAGAACGAAATCAAACACTGAAGATGGCAGATCGCCGAAACCAGTTTGTTACAAAACCAAATTTGACAAGGGATGACGGAAAATCGTTCCAATATACATCGAAAATGCTTAAGGTTGATATTCAGGTAGCGTATAAGCCGACAAAAATCGAGCGCAAGATTCCCCCTGTGTTTCATATATTTTGAATTATATCGGAATTTTGATTTCTACAAATTGTTTTGTCACCCTGCCCGCAAGATTCCCCTCCCTTTTTCAAGTATTTTGAAATATCTCAATCAGTGCGCCTCCAAGCTAAATTTGGTTTGTTGTGTTTTGTCTTAAATTGTTTATCTATTTGCCAAGTTTCAACAATCTAGCTTATCGGGAAGTTATTCAAATATGGGTCGCAAAATTTGAATTTTGAAATGAATTTATCCTATATTTCGATCCTAGCGGACAAAAAGACTTTGCAGGAAGCGACTTGACATGAAGATAGTAAAAATTCTACTCAATCATTTTTAAATTTCCGTTCTAAGTCTCAATAAATTGAAAAACCATCTCCAAAGCTGAGAGCATTAAGCTCAATTCGTGCGAAATTAATTAACTTGAAATGTTTTGCGCCGGAAAGTCGCATCAGTCAGAGGAGTCGATATATAATACTTTAACGGTTTTACCAGTCAATGACTGCTGCACGCTCACACTTCGCTAACCATTATTTTTATTTCTTTTTTAAAACTCAACTTTACAACCTTTGCCGCTCGAATTGCTTTTTTACAAGATTTTCTATTTTTTCTATGTATAAAAACTGGACATCGTCGCGACACGAGGTGCTTCATGTACTACATATGTACATGCGGCTATCTGCTGAGAGAGTCAAGGAATTCAAGAATTTGTAAGTGTGTGCACGGCGGAAGTCAACTACAAGCAGCTGGACAGACAATGATGCACAGTGGTGTCCTTGGAGACAATCAATCTCCATTTAACTTAATAATTTTTGTTGAGGCAATGCAACGAGGGAGAGCGTACAACAACAGCGTACACAGAGTATAAAAAAATGTAGGGAAATAAAAAAAAGAGAAACCTGAAAAGAAAAATTTTGTAAAATTATAAAAACAAAAATGTTAGCTAAATTGAATAGTAAAAGCTGAGAGCAGTGAAGTAAAGTACTAAACTGTGTGAGATACAAGAAAAAATCAAGAAGAAGAGTGGTAAGAAAAGAGACTTATGAACGGAGATAGTTTTCAAATATTTTAAGGCAATCAAAACCCCGAAAATTTGGCAGACAATTGGGGCGCGAGGAATATCAAGAAAATTGTTAGAATTTGTCTTGAGCATCTTCTTTTTCACAGTTTGAGCTTAATTGTCCTTTTCTTAGGGAGAAAATATATTTATATTTCTCCATCTAAGACTACCAGCAAAAGGGATGAACCACCAGTCTTCCAGTTTTGCAAAGCGTCACTGAAAATTAATTTTTGGATATCCTTTTCCATTGAATTCTAATTACTAGAAAAGCATCAAATGTCTGCCCCTAACACCGAATGCTATCAAAAGTGGAGTGGGCAGTTAATAAATACTTTTAATATTTATATACCCAGTTGCTTAAAAAATCTGAAATATTAACGCAATCGATGACATGAAACTAAATAATGGTGCTTTAAACCGCAATGGTCTGGATCAATACAAAAGTCTCACACTCAGAAAACCCTTGCTTGACGTTGGGAAAAAAATAACTTATTCCAAGGAAATGGCTCCATGGCTACAATGGGAATAAATGGGTTAAGGTAATTTTTCATAATATAAAGTGACTCTAAAATTTCAAAGAAATCCTTTTTTCTAAATACAGGAGCTCCATTCAAAAAATACATGCATGCTATGCTTACTTTGCTCTCAAGACATTAGGCATTAATGTCGCCCTGACCTTCTGGAAGGAAAACTCAACGTTCCTATTTTCCCCACTACAGTCTCCCTTTGCACTTTAGTCGTACTGCGTGCTTTCTGGGCATTAGACAAGCTTTTCCTCACTCACTGATCTATTCCAATGGCTGTATAAGCTCAAGTGCAAGTCAAGTGCAACTCAAGCTCTACTCCGAAATTTTCCACACTCAATGGACAAAATGCCATGCGTCACTCGAAGAACTTTCCTTTCGAGTACTCCAAGAAGAGCTTTTCTGATGCTGTCAAGGTCCGTAGTTTTGTGATGTAGTTGTTGTAAAAGTATTTCGCCCAGCTTACTCGGTCCATCCAATTATGAAATAGAGCGTGACGTACCAAACAGGGTTTTACTGATGTTAAGTCTACGTCTAACCCCCGCAAATCCTAATCTGCCAACGCTTTTATTGGCTGACAAAATCGGCGGTAGTGTGACTGTAGCCCGACAGCCCTTTGCGGGCTATGAATCCCGTGCGTTCCAGTGAATAGCGCCTTGGGTACGAGCCCAACTACCAAACTGGAACTATTTCTTTAACTCGGTAACTGGGTTCGAAGTGGAGTTTAGTCGCCTCTTATGAAATTCATACCCACCTCCAGCATATACTAAGCCTCTAAGCCGTATATATCATATTGATTCAAAGAAGAATTTTTTACGCTTGACGCTGGTTGGAGCCTTCTGATATTTCCTGAACTTTTTGGGCATTGTTTAACTAGCCAGTATCTACACTTCTTGCCTTACTTTTATTTAAGCCTAATATCTTTCCCTGCTCTTTTACACAATATTCACTGTGTCCTTCCTTGCCGAAAGCCGACAGAGATAACCGCGACTAAGACCGCCCGAAAAAATCCACATCATTCGCATTCGCGAACAAGAACGCATAAGAAATTCCAAATCGTTCAATTTACGAATCATTCTCGAATCAATGCCCATTTTTTCTTGTTCCAGAACATTGAGGGGACTTTTTGGGGACTACTTCGGAACTTTCTCAGGATCCTTTCTTAGCTTTTTTGGATCATTTCGGGACCATTTTGGGACTATTTCGGGATCGTTTCCGGACTTTCCCCGAAATGACTTCGTATACAAACTGAAAAAATCCCTACACTCGTTTCTGAAGATAAACGAGAAGAGGAAGATAAACGAGAAGAGGAACTTTGCTTCGAGAATCATTCGTGAACGATGTTTTTTTTAATTTTGTTATCTTGACCTTCGCAAATACCAATGAACGAGAGCTAATGTAAAACATGGTGAAGATTTCTATATAAGAATGGGGTGTGAGTAAACTCTGGGGAGTTTTAGGACGAGTTTCTCTCATAAGTGGGATCTCTCATTTGAATGCCGCCTCCAACCGATATCTTCTTAGCCTGGTCCAATTTCGCTGAACAGCTTCCAGGGAGGAGTTTTTATTTTTAATGTTAAGCTCGCCATGACATAATTCTGGGACCTTCGAGCTGTAAATCAAATTTTCAGATACACCACTATCCGAGCCCCCTTCCCAGAAATCCCCAAAACTTTACTGAAAACTATTATTTCCTACCCAGCACAGAATCTCAGGCAACTGAAGTTAGATTTAAGTTTCTATCGGTAAAATCGGTCCTATTTTGATTTCTCATTCATCTGTCTCATTTCACCAGTGAGTATAAAATGGCAGGTAAATATTAATGAGAGGAAAGGGTAGAAAAGGTACAATATATAAATTGAACGAAGCCATGCGCCAGACCCATAAAAGTGTAGAGTCGCGACGAGGACTTCATTTACAACTTTTCTTATAAAACGTGGACATTCAGTCAACTAAGAAATATGCGTAGCAACTCACACACACACAAACCTACATAGATAGAACCAAAGAGGAAGGTTTTTTACAAGGATAAGCAGAAGACAGATTCCAAGGCGATATACACACACACCCAAACACAAAAAGAAGGGTGAAAAATGCAAAGCACAAAAATTCTATTTTTTACCCCAAAAATTACAAAAGGAAGTCGATAGCGAGAGGAAATACATCGAGAGTTTAAAGAAAATTAATGGGGGAAGCAGAGTAATAGAAGGTATAAGAAGAAGAAGAAGAAAAGGTCCTTCCTGTTACAACAACTGCAAGATTAATAACAAACAAGCTTTTCAAAGGCATTGTATTAGAGGGCGAGTATTAACTGAAGATGCAAGATGAAGAAGATGAAGCAGGCGAAGGAGAGTAAAATAAAGCAGTATAAAAAAAATGTAAACAATATGAGCTCAACGTAAGCAAGAGGAAAGTGGTAAAGAAAACCAAAAAATGAGGGAAAATTTTCGTATATTTTCTGAGGACTGAGAGATATTGTGATATTGACTTTTCTGGGATAGTGAAGTTTTTTGCTAAACAAATCTTTGCGCTGCCGGCGCTAAACATGAATATTGTCTGTGGGGACAGTGAAGCGTTTGTCTTTGGTACTTTAAGACAGTGGTCGGCACTGAGAGATGGCTCAGCATGCGAAAGCATGCAAGCAGGTAAATTATCGCAGGGCAATGCTTTAGGCCATAAGCAGCATTAGAACTAGCCAAGTTAGATAACGTAGTAGAAAATATATTATTTAGAAGTTGCCTTGAATATTTCACGTTTTTATATCGAAACTATTCCTCTCAATACCGGATTAGACGACTGTGCCCTCACTGCCCCTGCGGGCTAGGGGTTTAAAATATACCCGAGGTAGGCATACCGGCCGTAAGAGGCGACTAATATGCAGATAGGTAATGACGTGCTAACTCGATGGTTGATCTTCTCCTTCCTCACGGATGGAGGAATGACATGACCTAGAAGGTTCCACTGGTCATACCAAATCGCTACCACGACAGTCGGACAGTACCGCAATTTTTTGTTTGCTATTGTTTCTTATTTAATTTAATTTTATTTTATTTTATTTTATTTTATATTATTTTATTTTATATTATTTTATATTATTTTATTTTATTTTATTTCATATCATTTAATTTATTTTATTTTTTTTAATTTTTTTTTCTCTTTTAATTCATATACATTTTTTTAATTTTATTTTATTTATTTTATTTTATTTTTTTGTTTTATTTTTTTTATTTTATTTTATTTTTTTCTTCTTTGTTTTTATAGCCAGCGTACTATAGCAATTTCAGGTCGAATGAAACCTTTTTCAAATAAAATGAAACCTTTTTCATGTCAAATGAAACCTTTTTCTAAGGTTATGGAGGGACAGAGCAACAATCAGAAGAAGAGGAGAATCACTCTTGCCAACAAGTGACACTTTGGACTAAGTAGGCAATTGAGAAGTAAAGTCCTCTCTCGACAAACAAAGATCACGCTCTATAAGTCACTTAACGTACCTGTCCTGCTTTATGGTGCATAAGCATGGACATTGACAGCATCCGACGAGGCGGCTTTGGGAGTATTCGAGAGCAAAAATTCTTCGAAAGATTTATGGACCCCTAAAAGTTGGCGACGGCGAGTACCGAAGAAGATATAATGATGAGCTGTATGAGCTCTTCGCCGAGTCGACATAGTTCAGCGAATAAAAAACTAGCGGTTTCGCTGGCTAGGACACGTGGTGCGAATGAACGAAGACGCTCCGACCCAGAAGGTATTCTTATCGGCACCCGCCGGTGGAAGTAGAGGAAGAGGGAGGCCACCACTCCGATGGCAGGACCAACACGATGGCAGGAGAACACGCGGTGTCTCCAATTGGCGCCAGTTGGCTCAAAAAATCGCCTAGGCGGTTAAAGGCTATTTTAAGTGAGTAAGAATTTATCTAAGAAAACAAAAACTGCTAATTTCAGACTGCTTTATTGGTTTACCTCTAAATTCATTGTTTGCCGTTACAAGGGTAATAGAAAAAGTAGTAAAGGTGCTATCTTAGTAATTTGTCAACACTGTGAATAAGACGCCGAAATAAAAAAAATATTATAAAAATAGCGAATGTCTAGCGCAAACAAGAAATAATGAGGTAAAATGCGCTGGCCTTGTAGAAGCTTAGAATTTACAAAATTTCAATTTTCCATTATTTTCAATGAATTTTTTTCTAGCAGTTTTTTACGATGACCCACCTTTCTAAGGTATTTTTACTTTTAATTATTTCACAAAGTATTATAATTATAATTTTAGGAAAGTTCGTGTTTTCTATGTACTTTTTCGCCACTTTATTTACGCTGAAAAATAAACCCACCACTAACAAAACAATTTCCGCTTGTCTGCACTGGCCGGCTTACCATCAACTTTGGCGGCAAACTTTTTCTTGAAAGTAAGTAAAAGACGCTGACGCATGCAGCACTTAATTTGCTTAATTTGCACTTTCGTGTCAAAACTGCGTTGAACACGCAACAACACAAACATGCGGACGGTGTAGTCTATGTTAAGGCGCAAACTAGACAAATGTAGATACTGACCAAAGGACAAAGTTATTTTGCATTTTCTTATTTTTTTCCACTTCTTCTGTTCGTTCAAGAAAGTGTTTGGCATACAATTATTTGTTGTGTGGGATGAACCGCCAAGGGCTGTAGGTACTTTAATTTAAGATGTTATTTATATTTTTTATTGTATTTTATGTATTTCTATCTTGTCTTCTATCAAAAAAAAAAAGAAACATTTTAATGCATTCAAATATTACTTACGTCCACATTACCATTCCACATGTAATGCATTCCAACTGTCGGATCGTGATGCGTTTGCCCTGTCATATGTTCGGCCATAACGGCACTCATCCAATGCACCAAACCCTGTGTGGGATTTTGTCCCTGCACACCACCAATTGGCATGGTGGCCGCAACGGCTGCAGCTGCGCTTGCTGCTGCTGCTGCAGCACTTGCCGCTGTAGGCGAATTAGGCGTCGAGGCGGTTGAATGCAAAGAAGGTTGATGCGTGTGTTGTGAGTGCTGGTGCTGTTGTTGTTGCTGTTGTTGTTGATGTTGTGACGAAGGTGAGTGTATCCGCGTTGGATGTTGTTGCTCTGGCGATTTTAGTGTGCCGTCAAAGTTGTGTGTAGCCTCGCCAGCGGTCGATGTATGCGTATCGCTGCTGCCAACGGGTGGTGTCGGCGTTGCTGAACCGGAAGGCGGTAGCAAAGTGCTGTGATTATGTACGGATTGATTGTGAGTAGCACTATTGGTGCTAGTCGGTGTTATTATTGTCGTTAGTCCAGCTGTTGTATTCGCTGATGCGGGCGGTGTTATTGCGGTCAAGGGCCACGAATAGTTGTTGGGTTTCTGTTGGGGGAAAGAAAGAGAGATAGAAAAAATATGGGTTGTTTCAAAAAAGGAACTATATAAAGGTTTAATAAAAAGTTTGAGCCTTAAATGTGGAATTGAGTACAATTTGAATTTATTTATCGGTTCAATCTATAGCTTTACAATCGATAGTTTTAAAAATGGATAGACGATAACGTCAAAACGAAAAAAAAACTAACGAAAACTGAATAGCTCTTGTTTATGTATATATGTATTATATAGTAGTGATGTCAATATATCGATAGAGTCACAATCGATTCTTTGATAAAATAAACCGATAGTATCGAAAGGAAAGACCGCTTCTGGGAACTCTTTAGACAATTATTTCGTTAGTCATTCCCTTAACAAGTTTGGTATTTTGCTTCTTGTGTGTTAAAGATGATGTCAATATATCGATAATTTAAAAAAAAAATTACGACAACATATTTTAAATTGTTAAGCTAAAAATAAGTGGCAAGTGTCGAAAAAACAGCCCTGTAAAAGAATGCATCACAATTTTCTTTTCCTGGAAGAAATTTAAAAATTTAAAAATAATTAAAAAAATAACCATCAAATTGTTAGAAAGACTCAGAGTCAAGGGCAGATCCACAGAGTGGGTTTTGATAACAAAATTATAAATAAAAATACAGTAAAAATACGCGAAAAATACAGTAAAATATAGTAAAATTTAATCAAAAAATATAGTAAGTCACGAGAAAAAAATTAAGTAAAAATTAGACAAAAAATATAGAAAAAATTACGCAAAAGGATTAGTAAAATTTGCACAAAAAATAGTAAAATTTAAATTAAAAATATAGCAAAAATGGCACAAAATTTTTTTGTAAAAAATAAGCAAAAAATTTAGTCAAAAATTACACAAAAAAATCGTAAAATTTACACAAAAAATCTAGTAATAAATTACCCAAAATATAGTGAAAATGACACAAAAACCACCGCAAAAGTTACGCAAAAAAAATAAATTACGCAAAAAAATATAGTAAAAATTAAATGCTCGACTTTAATGCTAATCGGCGATTAATTTGACAACTAAGCGTAGAAAATACGTAAATTAAACTCCGGTTAGCGGTCACTGGCTTTTATGAAAACGGCCCTAAATAGTAAATACTTATCCATTCAACTAACATTTTCATCAGCACCTGCGCTACCATTCGTCTCTGCATTGCACAGCTCTGCATGATGCGCGCCACCACATTTTACTACAGCCGCCGCCGCTGCAGCTGCTGCTGCTGAGAAGAATAAATTTCGTGAAAAATTGCTAGTTTCGGGTGAGTGTGAGCGTTGTTGTAGTAGCGTTGGATAACGTTGCACCACAACTGAGGATTTACGTTCATGCTCGAAGCGTTGGTATTTGGACGCTTCGACATCATGTAAAATAGTTTGCTTTTGTTGTTGCTGTAAAGCCGCAGCGCTAGCCAGCAAACTTTTATAAAAATCGGCGGGCATAAGAAATGGTGTTGGTGGGCCCTTTGAAAGTGGAGTTGACGGCGCTGCTGAAGTTGGCGTTATGACACGCGTTGGTGTTGTTGCGCATGTTTTTGGGGGTGGTGTTGTTGAGGGTCCACGCGGCTCGGGACTTTCACCTTCTTCGCGTGTGCTTTTAAAGTCGCGCATAGCTAGATCTGCCATTTTATCCATTCGCTGTGCTGATGCTGTCCTGTATTCTGAGTCGGCGTTACTCAAAAGACGCTGCCTTTCAATGCGTGAAGCCGAAGGTGAGCTATTGTTTACCGAACTGGGTGACATAGTCATTATTTCTGGCGCTCTTGTGCTGCGTTGATTTTTTTTCCTAAGCGCCTAAAAGTATGTTGCGGATTACATTTACTAAAGTTTGCTTTTTTAATGTTGCAACGAAAACTTTCAAACTTTCACTTTCGTTGCTCGAGTTTCTTTCACAAAACTTTTAGTTTCCTAAACCTTCTTCACACAATTGTCAACATATTTTCATTTCCTTGTTTTCATTTCCGCTGTGAAATTAATCGCATACCGGGTTCTTTCCGTTTCCGTTCAGCGTGATCTTCTTAGCTTTGTCTTACTACTTTTTTTTTTTTTTTTTTGATTTATATTATTTAGCTTTTTACCGAAGTATCATCAGTCAGCATAACAAATGCCGCCAACTGCATATTTTTAATTCCGTTGTTTGAAATCTGGATGCTTATGTTGCACCCGCTCTATTAGGTACTACTACGAGTAGTAGTTTTACCAATATTTTTATAATTTTTCACCATTTATAAATAATTTCTTAGTGATTTTAGTTGTTATAATATTAGTTGTGTATTAAAAAAAATTTTTTCATAGGAACTTTGGTTACATTGATTGCGAGGTCATTTGTCTGGATATGCAGTTTTATTAGATTAACTCAGTCTGATACGTTTTTACTTTCACTTTCATTACTTACATTATTTTTTTTTTATTCTATAGTAGGACTTTTATTACACCATGTATCTACATTCTAGGTACTTCCTCAGCAAAATACAATTTGGGTTATTCTATGGCAACTCGAAACATTTGTTTAGTATTATGTATAAGGAATGGAGGAAATGAGTTTGGGAGAGAGTGGTTGTGGCTATGATCTCTTTTGATCTCTTGAAAACAGCATGACCCTAGATTCTAATAAAATATATCACCACTTTAAAAGAAAATTATACCTGCGCACAGTGGTTCAGGTGCGGCAAAAATGAATATCTAATTTCTTACTTTGCATGAAGTTGTAATTTTTTTTTACAAACTAAAGGTATCACAAGTCAGAAAAATCGTATGAAAATAAAACTTCTTAGATTTTTTGCAAATTTTAGATTTATATTTTGCAAATAACTTGTTAAGGTGTGGTGTTAGAAGTAATTTTTTTTTTTTGGCTAGATATAGAAAAAGTCAGTGCAAACGACGAAATATTAAAACCAATGTAAAGGCTTGGTTTCCTCGAAAGCGGTGACGCTATATAGCGCTCGTTATATAGCGGTGAAGTACGTTGTCAAAAATACTGCCATGTAAAAGTAATTGGGTGTAAACTAAGAAGACGGTGAAGTTCACCGTAATGTAATATAGCGGCAAGCATTCAAGCATAGCGGCCGGCATGACGGTGGCAATTTTTCGTCAACGTTTTTTCCACCGTCATTGTCAAAACGGTGAGAAATCTATCAAATATTTCAATTTGATTTACGAAACGCCAGTTTATTTCTTGTTTATGTTTTAAAAAATTCATAAAATCATAAAATAAAACAAAAAACATCAATCAACAAGCTAAATCAACGGTTTAATATCAACAGAGTCCACCGCTTCAGTTCTTAGAGTTTACATAAAAGCGGTGTTGCTGGTGACGTTGATTGAAGCGGTGAGCATGTAGCGGTAGCTAGATAGCGGCACCGCTATTCGAGGAAACCAGCCCTTAACCCAACAAAATATATACTGCCTTTGCTACTTTGGATAGGTAAAAAATTGTGTGTTACAGCATGCTACACCCTTTAACTATAATAAAATTTAAGTTTGGAAAATTTTCTATCGATTTCAGAAATGAAATTTAGCCCATATTTGACCCTGCTTGAATAAATCGCTTAAAATGTTCATAAAAGTGGAATGGCGTATACGTAACATTTTGCTGAAATTAAAATTTGTTTTGAAATTTTTTGTATGGGTCCAAGGAAGGTACCCATAGGGGTGGACCGAATAAAACAGTTTTCGTTATTGTAAATGAGAGTAACTTATGCGCCAAATTTCATGAAGATATCTTGATTTTTTGAGCTGAAATTAAAATTTGCATTTAAATTGTTTTTGCAGAGGTCCTCAGGGGTTCATTGAGATCAGCCATTTTTGAAAATTTTCTAAACTAGATCACGTATGACATGAGTGCAAACTTTCAATGCCCCCCACGACCACTACCTCTATTTTTTCCAGATATTTATGGACTCGAACCACTGTGCCGCGCTTCTTCTACTCGTTGCATACTTTTAGACGCTTTCGTTTACGAATTTCCCTCCAAAGTGGCCATTCAGTATTATGTAAGCAGATTTATTACAATTATTTGCCATTATTTTTTTAAATAATTTTTTATACTGTAGCTAATTTGTTTCTTGCCAAACTCCTTTCCTCCTTTTCTCATTTATCACTTTCCCCATTACATTTATTATGCTACTTACAATTAACCCTTTTGTGGGTTGTGTTTTAGACTTAACACTTTTTTGTAATGCAAACTTTGATCATTGACTTTGGCGCCAAGTTTATTTTCTCTTCCGCAAACTTTTCGCAATTTCTCTTCGCTTTTTTTACTTTTCAAGTCAATTTTTTCTACATTTTTCACTTTCACTTGGCAATATTCCAATTTTTTTATTTCTCAAAAATTTGTTTGCCTTCAAATCGCAACACCTTCCTCGTACTTTTTTTACTTTGCTAGTGTGCCAAACTTTTTGTTTTTTTTTTGTTGATGTTTGTCTAAGCATTTGAATAATTTTTTTCGTCACTTTTTGCGTGCTCGCGAATTTTCATTCATAATTTTTGCATACGCCGCCCCCTCCACTATCGCTTGGTTATACAAAATCACTTTTATTTTTGCTTTTGTGTAGTATTATTTTATATATTTTTATTTGTACACTAACTTGATGATATTTTTGATGCATATTCATTCACTTTTCAGCTTTTTTATTAACTAACTTCTATTTCAATATTTTGTTTTAAAATTTTTTACGCTAAATAAAATTTTTTTTTTTTCTTTTTAAATTTATAAATTTGTTTGCACTCTCGCTTAGGAACTTTTTGGTTTAAAATATTTTTTTTTTTTTTTGACTTCACAAAAACTATTTCTATGCAGCTGCCACCGTTTTTTGTTGTCGTTTTCGTATATTTTTATTTTGATGAAGTAAATTCTTTGTTTGGTTTTGTTTTTCGGATATGTCGGCTGTGTTGCTCAAATGCATGCTCTGTTGTTGTTGTTGATTTGACTGTACTTTTTTTGTTCTATTCAAATTCTAATCTTTTATGTAGAAACATTTGGTTTTGTTGTTATTATCTACTATATGACGTGACTTCACGCCGGTTCGTTTGTTTGTTGGTGATTGTTGTAGACTTGTGTTTTCAAGCTTCAGTGAAATTTTTTTGTTTCTTGCGCTTTTTTGATTTGATGTTCTCTTCATCATTCAGCATGACATTTATTGCAATTTCTTTTTACTTTTTTAATCCCCTCGCTGTTTGATGACTTTCATAAGTTGCATTTGTTTTATTTCTAATTTATTTTAGTTTTTTTCTACTACATGTGCATATATATATTCCACTATTTTGTTTTTAATAATTCTATTTTCTATTTTTCTAGTATATCACGTTTTTAGGAACTTTCGTTTTCATTGAGTGCTTTTTTTTGCGTTTACGCTACATTTTGCGTTACAGTTTTTTTTTTGTTGTTTCTTTTATTGTTTTCGTTTCCTCACTTTGTGTTTTTTGTTACTGTTTTTTTTTTGTTGGAATAACATATTTTCTATTCATATTTAGCTTAGTTAAGTTTTTTGTGTCAATGCTTAGTCGGTTTTGAACCTCATGCTGTCTAGTCATATCGAAACATTTAAAAAGGTAAATATTAAAAAAAATGCTATAGCAACAATTTCACTCAAGGTGGTGTTTCGTTTTAAAATAAAAACGCATTTTAGAAGCAAAACAAAAAATAGCGACAAATATTTTCATTCACAATATATAAGGGCAAATTTATGAATGAAATACACACACACAGCTTTCTAATTAAGGGGATTCTACGTAACGGTATTACTGAGAACGACGTATATTATTTTTTTTTGCTATATTATTTTATTTTATATAATTCTAATCAATTTTATTTTATTTTATTTCATTTAACTTTATTTTATTTCATTTTAATTTATTTTATTTTTTTTTTATTTTATTTTATTTTATTTTATTTTATTTTATTTTATTTTATTTTATTTTATTTTATTTTATTTTATTTTATTTTATTTTATTTTATTTTATTTTATTTTATTTTATTTTATTTTATTTTATTTTATTTTATTTTATTTTAT
>CAXKVI010000001.1:153997693-154000193 GCA_964058755.1 Campiglossa producta
GCCTTTTCTAAGTCAGCTTTTACACTTTTCAAGTATTGCTCTCAATTCTGCCGCGACATAGACGCGGGAGGTGAGCGGCTTCCTCTTCTCGCATATATCGCTGCAGAGTTTAATACAACCAATTTGCTAGTGAAAAAGCTGACTTTTAAGAAAAATGCTATGTCCTCTCCACCTTCCCACTGGGGACATAAAAAAAAAATGCGGCTACATATGTGTGCGTGAACTAACCTTACTCAATATCGTGGTTGTTGAGGTATAACATAATAATAATGAAACGCGCATATTTATAAAACAAACACCAAGGAACAAAATATCAATAAAAGTACGTAAGGAGAAGAGTAAGAAAAAGGAGAAAAAACATGTGGTCATAAAAAGCTAAGAATGTGTTCACTCATTCATATGCTCACATATTGTATGTATATAACTGTGTGTTCGTAAGAATGTATGTACGTACAATTTCGTACCCAAACAGGAGTGGGTATCCTTTGACATTGCATGGGGGTGGAATGATTTCAATATATTAACAAAACCTTTGCTCCATACATAATATTACGTTTTTGTGGTCAAATTTGTTCTAAACATTATAGTTCACTCATCAAATATTTTATCTAATATCTTTAAACGAGTTAATCTTGTATATTTGTATATTTGTATGTTCGGACTATCTCGAGAACCGCTTGACCGATTGGGATGAAATTTGGCACAAAGATAGTATGATGGATTCTAAGACTACCCACTTTAGGGTTGCCACTTGGGGCGGTTTACAGGGTTGCCACCTATCCCATTTTTTTTTAATTATGGAGCAAGATATGCCAATATGGGTATCATATGAAAGGTATTTTCGGCGAGATACCAACTAAGATATTTTCAAGGAGGGTTGCCACCTAGGGTTGCCACCTTACCACAATATATTTGTATATCCGTTACTATCTCGAGAATCGCTTGACCGAATTGGCTGAAATTTGGAATGGTGATAGTATGATCGATTTTAAGACTATGCACTTTAGGGTTGCCACTTGAGGCGGTTTACAGGGTTGCCACCTATCCCATTTTTTTTTAAATTATGGAGCAAGATATGCCAATATGGGTATCATATGAAAGGTACTTTCGGCGAGATACCAACTTAAGTATTTTCAAGTAGGGTTGCGACCTAGGGTTGCCACCTTACCGCAGTACTATCTCGAGAACCGGTTGACCGATTTGGATGAAATTTGGTATGGTGACAGTATGAAGGATTCCAAGGCTATCTACTTTAGGGTTGACATTTCGAGTAGTTTACAGGGTTGCCACCTATCCCATTTTTTTTAATTATGGAGCAAGACATGACAATATGGGTATCATATGATAGGTATTTTCGGCCACATATCAACTAAAATACTTCCAAGTAGGTTTGTCACCTAGGGCTGCCCGCACTATATTTCTATATCCGGTACTATCTCGAGAACCGCTTGACCGATTTGGATGAAATTTGGCACAGTGATAGCATGCCTGATTCTAAGACTATCCACTTAGGTGTTGCCACTTGGAGGGCTTTTAAGGGTGGCAACCTATCTAATTTTTTTTTTTTTAATATTGAGTAAAATATGCGAATATCGGTATCAAATTAGAGGTATTTCCGGCGACATATCAACTAAAATATTTCTAAGTACAGTTGCCATCTAGGGTTGTCACCTTATCGCAGTATATTTGTATTACAGGGTTGCCACCTATTTAATTTTTTTATTTATGGAGCTAGATATGCCAATATGACATACCAACTAAAATATTTTCAAGTAGGGTTGTCCGCAAAAAGTCCATTACGGCTACGAAAATTACAAAATTTTAATAATTTGCCCACATATCAAGGACAGTGTAACACATCCTCACAAGTTTGGTAAGTAAAGTTAGCACTAAATTGATAGCACCGAGCAAGCTCGGTCACCCAGGTACTTATAACTTTAAACGAGCTAAACTTGTATATTTGTATATCCGGACTATCTCGGGAACCGCTTGACCGATTTGGATAAAATTTTGAATATAGATAGTTTGATTGATTCTAAGGCTATCCACTTGGGGGTTGCCACCTGGGGCGGTTTACAGGGTTGCCACCTATCTAATTTTTTTTAATTTTGTAGTAAAATATGCCAATATGGGTATCAAATGAAAGGTAGTTTCAGCGACATGCCAACTAAAATATTTTCGAGTAGGGTTGCCGCCCAGGATTACCATTTTACCGTATTGTATTTGTATTGTATATTTTTGGGATCATATTTGGATTATTTTAGGATCATTTTGAGATCCTCTAGGGGCCACTTTTGGATCATTTTGGGTTTAATTTTGGATTAATTTGTGACAATTTTGGGCTCATTTTCGGATCATTTTGGAGTCATTTTAGGAATATTTGAGGGTTTTTTTTGGGGTCGTTTTGGGATTATTTTGGGATCATTTTTGGATAATTTTGGGGTCATTTTCGGATCATTTGTGTACGTTTTAAGGGTATTTTTGGGGTCATTTGGGAATA